>JAVJIF010004884.1:0-211234 GCA_038442645.1 Agave tequilana
TTTTTTATATATAACTTAGTTACTGCAGGGAGTTTTGTTGCAGGGGGAGCCATCATAGCCATATGTTGTCATCATCAAAAAGGGGAGAATGTTGGAACCTGACATGTTCAAGATGTTAAAGCTTCTCCAATTACAAGATTTTGATGATGATTGACGAACACGACTACTACATGATGATTGCTCTACCTCAGATGGAGTTTACTGAAGCTTATGGGTGTTTGTGGAAGTTGTGTGTGTAAAGTTAGAATGATATGTAATAGCCTTGATAACTTACATACAAACTTAACCTTTCCAAGTCGACTTATCCCATTAACCTAGTCGACTACCCCAATGTAGTCGACTTGCCATATAGTCCTAGTCGACTAGTCCACTTAGAACAAAAACCCCTAACTCTCTGTTTGGACTCTGTAAGTCAATTAGTCGACTTATCATTCCTATATAGTCGACTAACAGATACTCTAGTCGACTAGTCCTTTTTTCAAGTCGACTAATCCTGGACACAAAAATATTCCAACTCTCTGTTTGTCAAATCTAGTCGACCAGCAGTAAACCAAGTCGACTAATCCAAGTTTCAAGTCGACTACAAGGTAGTTTCAGTCGACTAAAAACAGTTTTCCAGAAACCTGTGTCTCCAACAGACACTTTCCTAGTCGACTAATATTTATACCTAGTCGACTAATAAGTGAATTTTTGCCTAGCCTAGTCGACTAATCCAGTTTCCTAGTCGACTATAGGCAGTTTCTGACTGTTGGACAGTTATTCTTATCTGATCAAATTGGCAACGTTTTACAACGTTTTAATCCTCTGAATTGGTGTCATAACTTCCCCAACTGACCCTAGTCTACATCTATAAATAGGGAAGTTATTCCTAAGGCCAATTACTAAGTTTTTCAATCAGATTTCCAAAAGCAAAAAATTCCAGATTTCTAAAACTGAATTTCTCAACTTCTTTCTTCACCAAAAGCCATCTTCTCTTTGTGAAGACTCTGAAGTAAAACCTTCCTATACAGAACCTTGTCCACTACAAATCCTTATCAAGGCTATAGGAAGATACTGTATTCATTTCAAAGAAGTTTGTACAAGGAGTCTTCTTGGGTGTAGAAGATTGTACAAGGTTTGTTCTCTTGGCGGAAGAGAAGTTGTGCACGTTGGCGAAGGGTGTTTTGCCAAGTGGTGCACAAGGTACTTGTTGTAGGGTGTACACAAGGAAAGTAAAGGAAAATCTCAAGCATTTGGCTTGGGGACTGGATGTAGGTCACAAGGACCGAACCAGGATAACTCTCCACTGTTTGCGTTTGTTATTTTTTGTGGTTATCTTTTTAATTGCTTTAATTTCTGCAAGTAATTTGTTTAAAGTTTAAATAACACTATTTCCCCCCCTCTAGTGTTGTTTTGCTTGTTATATAGATCCTACAATACATACATCTAACTTAAATTGACATTATTGCTTATATGTGATATATTCTGACACGAGAATCTATAATGATGATGGATAAGACTATATATCGACTGATATTGTGATCCTGATATTACAAGAAATTAATCGAAGAAATCAACCATATATTATGAGTAATTATTCGAGGATATTTTATTGGATTATGTACATATGATCATGACTGTTTCACTTTGACATTTGAATTACATGACACTGACATCACTTGCACTACTTTGTGCTTGTCACTTGATATTACCACCGTTACATTGTTCCGTGATCTTGATACATATTATATTCACTATCTGTCACTGAAATTTTTGGTACCGATTCCTGATCCTGTAACACTAAGTAACACACTGTTTTGCATTTGCATTTAATTAATAAAATTAATTAAGAAGGGGTATTGGGGGAGACTGTAACAGGAAAAAATCCAGGGAGGTGTGCTTGGAAGGGAGACCCCTTATAGGTTTGAATGCCACACGTGATCTTGTTATTTATGCGCGCTCCTATTATTACATGTTATATGATACCTGAGTACAGTGAACTGTTTCTCCCTGCTATCAGGATCTACTAACACATCACTTGTTGATATGCAGTTGTCCTGTGAAATGGGGCACAGGACAGTTGCATTGTTAGGGTAATAAAACATGTTAGACATATACACTTGCATCATATTTTGCATTGTCTTCAGTGATCTAGTACCTAACATATATTTTCAAGATACTGACACTTGAGACTCATGTGACATGCATTATCTTGACTACATGACATTCGTGGACATACCATGTTATTTTATCTTGTGATCTTGAGTTCTTGTGATCTTGTAATTATGTTACACGACATTTACTGGTTCAGGACGTCTCATATTCATTATATACATGTCACACCCATACATGCACGGTCTTATTGTACATGACCTATCTTCTTGATTATTCCTGTTATTATTATTACTTTCAGTTCTCGATACTGCCAAACATATTGTTCTTATGTCCTACTCACTGTTACTACATTTTCATATTCTCTGCCTACGGTTTCGTGTACTCTTGCTGGTCCGCTTCTGACGGACCTTTTTTATATTTCCCAGTATCTAGATCAGAAAGCGGGTATAGAGAGTTGTTCGTAGATCATATTCTGGTTCAGCTGTTCTCCAGTGAGTTCAGTTTTCTTTCTTGACTTGTTTTATTCAGATATAGTGGATAATATTGTTTATATTTTAGTTTTTCATATATGTGATTTTATCCCTACGCTTGGTTGTATATGCATATATGTGTGCTATCCTGCTTGTTATTGACAGCCTAAGGTACTCATGAAAGAGATTTCACTCTTCGTGAGTATCTGTTGGCTATCGTTACGTACTCGTATTCCGTATTTTGAGAAGCGAGGTGTAACAGTTAATAACACCTCTCTTGTATGTTCCTAGGTCTATGGTGTGGAATGAAGAAGAAGCCCAAAAATCTTATTTATTGGTTATTTAAAGCCTACAAATATAGTCATGGACTTTGGAAACTAGATCTGCCAAAATAAGTTGCAGAAAATTAGAAACCAGTTGCAGCAACCAGTAGCAGGACAAGCCAATAGTCTACACCCACTGGCGTGGCGCACACGGTCCTAGAATGACTGTGAAACGCGACAAAAATCACATAATCGCGACCTTCTGGTGGGGCCACGTGTTGAGTTTCGACTGGTGGCCCCGTGATGCTTCCCTGGTGCCCCCTTAGCCTCTAAATACCCAGGTTTTTCAAAACAGAGGGGAGGAGAGTTTTTAGGGGTAGTTTCTCCCATTTTGTGTATTTTAGTGTAGTTTTCTTCTTTCTTTTGTTTTTATTTCCTTTGTAGATCATGTAATAGAAAGAGAGATGCATAGGATGAAGGTTAGGGTTCGTGTAATGGAAGGTGACATTCTATGAAATGTTCTCTCCTTATCTCTATTGATTTTTTCTCTCTAACTCTTTACATGCTTAACCTTTTCTCTCGTGGTAACTAACCACTACCCACTAACTTACTAACTCCTTACTTGATAATCTACATGAATCTAATAGTCTCTACTAGGCCTTGCTCTTGTAAGAGCCATTGATGGCTCATGATGATGGATTCTAACACTCTAACATCTAACTCTTTTACTAGTTACCATTACTTTATTCCATACTTGCTCTAGTTAGTTTTAATGGTTTAAGTGTAGCTTGCACTTGTTTTGTTAAATTTGGATGTGATGAGTGGTCTTATGAGTCATGCTTTGTAAAGCTCTTGAACCAAGGACTAGTGACGGCCAATGATATATGTGAGGCAACTATCACTAAGAGGTTAGCTGTTACTGGAGCCATTAGTAGTTAGTAACCATGAGTTTTCTTGTATCTCTTTTTATATTTTTGTTTTAGAAACCCAAAAATACAACCACCCTTCTATATTTTTCACTCTTGGTTTCACAGTATTCTTCTCATTCTTTGTTTTCTTTTTTTGATTCTTTAAAATATTGAAAAACACTTAACAAACATGTGAACATACCATTAAAGCTCCTATTGCTTTCAATCTCTGTGGATTCGAACCGTTTAGCCTCTATGCTATAATGGAAGTATCGAGGAAGCCAAAGCGCACACACTTAATTAGTGATTTTAAAACAACACTTTTTGTGCACAGTTTCACCCCGATCAAAATTCCAAACTATTCATTCTTAAACTTAGTCTCTATTCAAAAACTCATCATTAATCAGGTTAAGGAGTCAAACTGTATTTCTCATCTAGTCTATTATTTTACCCTAAATCACATGCACCTTTGGGCCTGTTTGGTTAAGGGTGGAAGTAAGGAAGTGAAGAAGTGAGAAAATGGTAATAGTTCTCTTTGAAACTTGAGAATTAGTTAGTAAGTTTTTCAGTGTTTGGATGTTATTGGGAAGTGTGGTTTGAAAAATGTTATGTCTTTTTCGGTGTTTGGATGGTAATGTGGAAGTGAAGTGGAAAAGTTGACCCCAAAGTTGACCGCAAAATAATATTAAAATAAAAATTAATTAAGAAAATTAAAAATGGACTGTAATTAGAATGCAAGTGAGATTTACATGATCAAAAAATTAATTGTTTTGTACTATAACTTATTATAAATGAGATTTACATGACTACAAAATAACTGTAGCACACTAAAAGTGAGAAAATGGTTGTGTGAAAGAGAAAAGAGAAAAGGAAAAGGGGTTTTTTTTTATTTTCCTTTTCCGGTGTTTGGATAGATAGGGAAGTGAGCAATTATACTCCCCCATTTCCTTACTTTCGCCCACTTCCTGCAACCAAACACGACCTTTGTGACAATGAAATTTTAACTCGGAATTCTTTAACTCTAACTCTTATGCCTTATTTTTCATATTTTTGGTGGTATTATCCCTAATTCTATTAGACTTTCTAATCTGCCCATGTAACGAGCCTTAATCGGTGATTTCAAAACCAAACGGTCTTAGGGCACCGGGTGAGAAAATAGCCCAAGGACATAAGGATTCAAGAAAATAAGGCCACCAAACTAAGAATTTTATTTATTATATGGTCCAATTTAAGCATGAATGCTTATGCTTTATGAGGCACAAATACCCAGCTTAATCTGAGGATTTTTTTCTTTTTCTCTTATTTTTATATAAGACATAAGAATCTTTATTTTTGAACTCTAAGTGTGTAAGTGTATAAAGGATGCATATTTCATTGAGGTAAGGATCAAAACTAAATTACTTTTTTATTTTTCTTCCTAACCCTAGAATTCAAACAAATAATCTTATTTTAATCAAGTATAAGAAATCCTAATTATGATTTTCCTATTCCTTAAAATTAACTTAATTTCTTATAAAAGTAAATCAAATATTGTTTCTCTTTTCAGAAAGGTTTTAAAAGAAAAAATATTTATATATATATATAAATAAGAGAAAAAATTATGTTAAAACCCTCTCCCACACCTATCTCATGCATTGTCTTTAATGTATGAATGAATGCATATATGCATGAAAAAAAAAAGAAAGGAAAAAAATATTACCTTAAGGTGGTGGTTCTGGTGGTGGTCAGATTGGGCCAAGCGTTGCTACTCAATCTAAATAATATGGATTATCAAGTAACCAACATCGATGACCTCTTGTTTATTTACATTGTTATACTCCCCAATATGAATAGAATCATGCAAGATCCTAACATAAAATTTATCCCGGTTATATAATCAAATTTCGAATATCATAATAAGTCATAACTGTCTATACCTTGGTTCAACAATGAAATATGATTCAGTGTTGTGGTTGATTTGGGCTCGAGAGTGGAAGGAACGGGAACCAATGCTGACTCAAAGAATTGACTTATGTCAAGTTTGGGTACAAAAATCAGATTCAGTTCAAGAAATTGTACCAAATCAAAGAATTGAAATTCACATTCATTTCCCAATAATGAAACGTGACTATCCAAAATAGGTGGTTCTTTCAAATCTATAGGTATGGGAATCAGTGTTTGCTCGTGAACTGGTTCCAAATCGGATAAAGATATCAGAATCATTCTAGATTCGAAAAGTGAAAGTGGTGGTATGATGAAATTGAATCTTGGTTAAAGTTTTTAAGGCATAATGATTTGGTCCCAATCATATGGTTAAAGAAATCGGGAATGGTCTAATTAGGTGGGGGGAGAATTTCGTCTTTCTTATCATTTGTGTTGACCAAATGACTTACTTGTGGTTCTAACATATTGATGGACTGGTTCAAAGAATTTGGCTTTGACTCATATATTTCATACTCTTTTCTAAGTCAATGGGTTCTTCTTGTTGTGGTGGGACTTGAAACATAGAGTAAAGATCTTGGACTTGAGAATATTTTGCGAGTATTGAGTCCATCGAGAATTGGAATGTTGTGTGGACTCAAGAAAGGCTTCAAAACTCTTTTCTAGAGAAGATTTTTCTTCTATAAGTTGATCTTGATATTGAGTATATGAAGCTGAATGTTGGTCAGGTTGTATCCCCACTAACTCGTTAAAGAGTGGAGATGATCATCCCAATCTTGTTCATAATATTGGGCTTGGGGCATTTACTGATTCGAATAAGACCAATCTGGCATACTTAGTTGATTAAAGTAATGAAATATCATTTGGTAATATCTGAGTCATAAGAGATCGAGATGAAGTATGGATCACTATATGCATTAAAATAATTATAATTGTAATTCATATCACAAAAATATCAACAACAAAAACAAACAAACAAATAATCAAAAAAAAAATCTAGCCTAAGTTAGGGTAGACCTTAGACCTATATGACTCCTAACTGATTAGACTGTCCACAGGGGTATGTTACAAAATTTGACCACAAGTTAACTGGCCAGATCAGGGCAAGATTGGTGGAAGGTATCCGCGCTAAAAGCGACAGGCCTAGTTAAGCCAAACCACTAGCCTTCGAGGTTTCGCCTCTCAATCCCCGACTTTGGCACTGATTTGGCAGGAGTCAAATTCTAATCAACTTCTCCCTTAGGTCAGTCTCCTATTGAGTCCGACATGTCCCTAGGGCCAATGTCTACTCAATTTTAAGTTAGGCTGGGTTTGTGAGTGAGGACATAGTTTTGGGTTAAGAAAGGATAATGACTTTCCCACCTTATCTTGTTTATACGACAAGCCCTAATTCGTTTTAGTGCGCGTGTGCATGTATACAGCTGAATGACACTCAAGCATGAAATCATACAAGTGTGTTTTCTAGCTATATGCAATGCAAATGTACCTTACTCTAGCACTCTTTAACAGTAATATAAAAAAATGAAATGAAATAGACAAATGCCTAGAATGCAATGTCTAAATATTTTTTAAACATTTACAAACAATCAAGATAATGTTGAGGTTAGAACAGTGTGCAAATCAAGTTAAATAGGAATAATAAACACTGCAGAAAATTGAGAATTGTAATTCGATCAACCTGGATTAAAACAAATTAGTAGTTCTTCCTACTATCCTGCGGAAACGAGGCCAGTGAGGACCTCTGAGCTCTGCTTTCTAGAGCAGAGACTTAAGTAATCTATATATCCACTACAGCTGTTTCGTTCCAAACCTGCATACCAAAACAGAGAAGGAAATAGTTGACTGCTAAAAACCAATGTAGAGAACTTACCGTCCTTCCCTGGTAACGGTGGCAAAATTTGATTGAGGGAAACCTGCACACAGAAAATACAAAATTTGAGAAAACGTGCTAGGTTCTCAATTCTGCCACTATAGCAAGTGGCTATGGGGGTCGTGATCCACAAAGAGGGACTGGGATGGAAGCCATATTCTTCGGAGTTTCCACCGCCAGGCTCGTCGACCAACGTCCTGGAAGGCACTTCTGGCTGGTTTTCTAACGGTCTGGTTGAAGAGATGTTGGTGTTTGTCTTCGTTTGGTGATGTCATTCATCCGATTGTCTTATTGCCTACCATTCATCTAGTCCATGGTCATTCTCTTGGACTTCTTCCAGCCATGGTGTGCTGTATTCAAGAGGCCTTCGTGGATTGACGGAGGCTTTCTGTAGGCCACCAGCAACGAAGAGGTGAAAGGGGACTATCTTGCCTCGCGACGAACCAAACCCCAGAATAGGTTTGCCATATACTTATTTGATGGCTTGGTTCGCCCTTCACTGCCCTTCCATTATCCAAGTAGGAGAGGAGCCCCCAGAAGATGTTCGCATGGCGCTTCTCCATCGATTCGAGGGTGTTCGTGGTCAAAGACTTATGTGGCTGCGGTCCGTAAACTGTTGTGTCATCATGACGTTTATAGCCTTTTCCGATGCTTTCCCTACATTCGCGATGATGGCTATGGTGAAGAATTCAAGGATGTAGGAGAAGGCAGACGTCATTGAGTCGGGGAGTCTTTGAATGGCTGGTTACATCCGGCCATCACACTTATTGTATAGAAGCGGGGACACCTATTACCTGGAGCCCTATGTTCCGAGTCGGTTTGCCCGTCAGTTTGGGTATGACCAACTGTATGTAGGCAATCCAAACAGCAGTCTGGCCTGGCCTTTATAGGAGCCTCATCGATGGAGCTCATGCCTGGCGGTTCTTCATTGCTGGCTGTACTGAGGCGCGACTGTGCACGCCGCTAAGGACTCCAAACCTTCTGACGACCCTGGGATTCTGCCAGTGGTATAGAACTTCGAACTCCACACCCACTGGATTTTCTATTAATTCCTTTGGTGTGAAGTTAATCTCTCAGCAGCTTAAGCGGAAGGTCACTGAGAAGAGCGAGGGTAAGAGGGTCCACATTCTAGGCCTTGGAGAATTCATTGCCGTTGATGATAGCGAAGCCTCGGATGGAGGAAGTCCTCGCTTTGGAGTGGATACAAGTGCTGAGGCTCCAGTTGCTACTTCTGGTGGGGTAGGCACGGCCCCCATGGAACATGTAGATGTGGAAGAAGTAGAGGAAGAAGATCCTGACGTCCACTTCAAGCGAAACGGGAAGGTGGATCTCGTAGGAAGAGGGTAGTGAAGAAGCCTCGTCGCTACGCTCCTACGGTTATTGTAGAGGGCGAATTATCTGTAGTGCCTCCTCCTCCTGCTCCATTAATCATTAGGTTGTTGGCTCCTAGGCAGACTACTGGTAAAGCTGCTCCGGACCGGATAAGACCAGCTCCGTTCTTGTAATATATTTCTTGTGTGTTCCATATAGCTCATTGTTTACTTTATGATCTAGGAACTAAGGCGGTGAGAAACCCGAGAGCTGAGGCTGCCGGAGAACAGGGGGAGCATTATGATCCCCTGTTCACTTATAGAGAAGGCGATGAATCTGGCTATTTCGCCGTCTCGGAAGAGTCTGGAGGTGATGCGGCTGATGTAGGTCCTTCGGGTGCTGGGACTTCAAAAGGAAGTCCCGTAGCTTCTAGCTCTTTTGGATGGACCACGGAGGGTTCGGCAAGTGAAGGTGTGCCAGCCATTCGTGTTGATTCTGCCAAAGATTTTCCAATGGAGCCTGCAGGGACTGATGCAGCCGTCAAGACGATTGAGGCGACATCATCTTTTGGTAGTGTTTTAACCTTTTGACTCCTGCTATTTATTATGCCTTGCTTAAACAAAGTCTTGCTGCAGGTGTTTCACCTCTGGGTGCATCGACTCCAAGAGAGCCAATCTGTCTTCGTGAGGGAACCAGGAGTGAAGCAAGTGCTTCGACCGCGGCGGATGTACTGAGTGGGATGCCTTGTATCACGGGTTGCCCTCTTATCAGCCTGAACCAGCCAGAGGAAATGACATTGAGAAAACGGTAGTCATGGAACCAACCTCACTTCCAACTATATCGGTGAGTGAGATGCCATCGTTTCGCCAGTGCCGCCTATCTTGCTAAGCGCGGAGCTGAAGGTGATTACCAGTCCTACTTCTCCAACATTGGTGGTTGAGCCAGCCCTCCCAAAAATAGTCAGTAGTCCTACCTCAGTTGTGGTTGGTGTACTGGTCTCGATGAGGACTCCTCCGAGATCACCGACGACCCCTCGTGTTGCTGCAGCCAGTGTTCTATTATTTTCTCCATAGTTATGCCAGTGAAACCAGTGGAAACTCTGTCTTTAGGGGCTGCTCGTTTGCCAGGAGTAATTGAGGCCGAGAACGAATTCGTGGCTGAGTTAGTCGATAGCTTTTATAAGAGCTTGAAGCGATCCATTGCTTTGGTCTTGAAGGGCTCGACTACCTCATTCTCTGCTTTAAAGGTGGTTCTCTCCCGAAGCATTAACAATATCCGAGGCTTTGGAGGGGATGACCAGGCCGCCACATTGGAGCTTCTGGTGGACAGACTCGAGAGGGATGTGGACGAATGGCGCCATCTTAGCCATTTAGATCTGGAGTCTTCAATTAACGAACAGCTTGCGCATCTTGTTGCTCAGATGCATGAAGCTTATCTCACCGCTCAAGAAGCTGCTAAGGCTATTTCTTCTGATTTGAAATTCTTAGAGACAAGGAAAGTAGAGCTCAGGGATGCCATAGACGCTTCTAGCAGTGTTCTTGACGCTAAGGATAAAATTAAAAGGCCAAGAAAATGATCAGGAAGGCTAATCTTCTTTGTCCAAGGCTGAACCAGTGCGTCTTGAAGAGACTGCCCGGCTTGAGTAGCTTAAGGCCCAGAATGATAAAGTCTTGCGGCAGGAGCTAGCACAGAGGGCAATCTTGGTTGAAATTGAAGCTCGCTTGGCCCAGATGGCGAGCTTTAATGAGGCCGAGTTGAGGTCACAGGCGCTTGTCAGGGCTGCTGAAGATAGGAAGACTAGGCTGGCCACTCTTGAAGAACGGAACAAGTCCTATGAAGCGCCGTCGTAGCTTGTAATCTGTGCATTCATGTATCCCTCTTTCGGAATCAATAAAAAGTGATTTCATTTTGACTCCCCATTGCGTTTCCAACTTGTTTTATCTTCTGAATTCTCGCTTTCAAGTTGTATTGCAGCCATTTGAGAAAATAGTCCTTATTGGACTAAAAATATGAGACCTGGCTATCTGCCGGTTCAGAGTTCGCAATGACGTAACCGATTAAGATGCCACCAAGCTCAAAATTTTGTCATATGATGACAAAGAAATAGTCCTTGCTGGACTGAAGGATGAGACTTGGCTATCTGCTGGTTCAGAGGTCGCAATGACGTAACCGATTGAGAAACCTCCAAGCTCAAAATTTTGTCATATGATGATAAAGGAATAGTCCTTGCCGGACTGAAGGATGAGACTTGGCTATCTGCCTGTTCAGATGTCGCAATGACATAACCGATTGAGAAGCCACCAAGCTCAAAAATTGACATATAATGATAAAGAAATAGTCCTTGCCAGACTGAAAGATGAGACTTGGCTATCGGCCGGTTCAGAGGTCGCAATGACATAACCGATTGAGAAGCCACCAAGCTCAAAATTTGTCGTATAATGACAAAGGAATAGTCCTTGCCAGACTGAAAAATGAGACTTGGCTATCTACCGGTTCAGAGGTCGCAATGACATAACCGATTGAGAAGCCACCAAGCTCAAAATTTATCATATAATGACAAAGAAATAGTCCTTACCAGACGAAAAGATGAGACTTGGCTATCTGCTGGTTCAAAGGTCGCAATGACATAACCGATTGAGAAGCCACCAAGCTCAAAATTTGTCGTATAATGACAAAGGAATAGTCCTTGCCGGACTGAAAGATTAGACTTGGCTATCTGCCAGTTCAGAGGTCGCAATGACATAACCGATTGAGAAGCCACCAAGCTTAAAATTTATCATATAATGACAAAGGAATAGTCCTTGCCAAACTGAAAGATGAGACTTAGCTATCTGCAAGTTCAGAGGTCACAATGACATAACCGATTGAGAAGCCACCAAGCTCAAAATTTTGGGGATTTGAAAGAAATTGTCAGAGGTATATTGTTAACGTGACAACCAGAGAAGTCCACTAAAGACTGAGTGGGACTCAGAAACTTGCTGGGGAGCTAGGAAATGCATTCCATAGAAGATCATATGTCAGAGGTGTAATGTTAACGTGACAAAAAGAACTTCGTAGGAATTCGAAAAGCGATTTGTCAGAGGTGTAATGTTAACTTGACAAAAAGATATGCATGTCAGAGGTATAGTGTTAACATAGCATGAAAAGATCTCGTTTTCATTGCAAAAATCGAGGAGATCACTATCATAGATTTAATGTTAACAGCGAAATGGATGCTAGAGGTGTAGTGTAAACATAGCATGGAAAGGTCTCATTTTTATTGCGAAAATCGAGGAGATCACTGTCATAGGTTTAATGTTAACAGCGAATGGATGCCAGAAGTGTAGTGTTAAACATAGCATGGAAAGGTCTCATTTTCATTGCGAAAATCGAGGAGATCACTGTCATAGGTTTAATGTTAACTTAACAGCGAAATGGATGCCAGAGGTGTAGTGTTAAACATAGTATGAAACTCGAGTGGATCTGTCGTCCTTTATATGTCGTCTTACCATTCCATGGATGAGAATTGGTAAGTGATTTTGGAGAGGGAATCAAATAGGAACGGGACCCTTAGGATTTTTAGCAAATTCTCAGCTGTCAACGAGTTTGATATGCCTTTACCAACTACCATTTGAGTCGGCCTAGCCATGCTATTCCCCTCAGCATGATGAGTTGTCGAGGACTTATGTTCGGCTTAAAGGCCAACATTTTCCTCTATTCTTAACCGTTAAAGGTGTTGGATCAAATGGGAACAGGTCCCTTGTGATTTTTAGCAAATCCTCAGCTGTCAACGGGTTTGAATATGCCTTTACCAACTACCGTTTGAGTCGGGCTAGCCATGCTATTCCCCTCAACATGATGAATTGTCGAGAACTTATGTTGGGCTTAAAGGCCAATATTTTCCTCTATCCATAACCGTTAAAGGTGTTAGATCATTAGTTAGTGCATGTGTAACCTTGATTCTTCTTTGAGACAACCAGTGTATGATCAGCTTCCTACTGGTTCATGGTTGTATGATCTCGTTTGGAGGAAGAGAGGGGCGTTCCTTCTGCGTATCTTGGATTTGAAGATCTTGATCAGAGGTGTAATGTTAACTTGATCATGAGAAGGATCCTTATCCAGGATAATACTTCTTTAAGAACCTGCCGTTGATTAGCATCATGAGTAGATCACCATCTGAAGTCATAAGGCGATATACTCCGTTTGAATAGACTGTTTCTATTATAAACGGTCCCTCCCATTTAGGCTGAAATTTGCCTTTGGTTTTGTGCGTCATGATCATTGGTCGTCTGATGGCTAAAACCAAATCTCCTTTTTGGAAGACTCTTTGTTTGACCTTCTTATTGAAGGCTTTTGAGATCGAGCTTGATACAACTCACTGTGCTGCTGAGCTTGTAACTGCTTCTCATCTAGGGCTTCGAGCTCTTGAAGACGCAACCGATCATTGTCCTCTGATGTGATCTTAGTCATTAAAGCGACTCGCAATGACAGCATCTGGATTTCTAATAGTATGACTGCTTCATACCCGTATACCAGGGAAAAAGGTTATTGCCTGTCGGGGTCCGAACCGTGGTTCGGTAGGCCCAAAGACATTCACTAAGTCTTCTTCCATTCCAATCTCGCTTATTCGAGGAGACGAACTTTTTGAGTAACTTAATGATTGTTTTGTTGAATGCTTCCGCTAAGCCATTAGTGGTAGGATTATAAGCAGTTGAAGCCACATTCTGAATTCGGTATTTATCTTAGAACCTATAGAATATCTGGCTTGCAAATTGGGGACCGTTATCATGGATGATCCGCCTAGGGACACCGAATCGATGGATGACATGGTGTTTGATGAAATTAACCACGTTGAAAGTTTTGACTTCAACCAGTGGTATGGTTTCTGCCCACTTTGAAAAGTAATCGGTTATCGCCAGGATAAACTGGTGTCCTTTTGTCGAAGAGGGGCTAATTGGCCCTACGACATCGATTCCCCATGCTTCAAATGGCCATGAAGCAACAGTTGGGTGGAGCAACTCCGGAGGCTGGTGTATGAAGTCCGCATGAATTTGGCATGCTTTACACCTTCGCGCATATTGAATGGCATCGGCTATCATGGTTGGCCAATAATATCCAAACCTGTGCAATCTGTCTTTGAGTTTTGGACCTGGCTAATGAGCTCTGTATATGCCGTCGTGTGCTTCTTTAAGCACTTCCTGCGCCTCTAAATTAGAAAGGCGACGGAGGAGGACACTGTAATATGAACGACGGTAAAGTGTCTTCAGAGTTGGATCATAGTGAAAACGGAGAGACCTCGTCTAATAGATGCCGCTTCTTTAGGATTGTCTAGCAGCAAACCATGTAGAGCATAGTCGATGAAAGGAAATCGTCAATCTCTCAACTCGAGATCCGTAGAGATATTATAGACTTCTCTGGTTCTTAACATATGTTTAGAGCAGACAGGTGTCGAGTCGACACTGTAAGGTGATACTCGGTGTCGACTGGCAAGGCTAGTCTTGTTGCTAATGCAGCAAGAGCATCCGCCTTAGTATTTGAGATCGAGATACGTGCTGATGTAAAAGCCATCAAATAGATTAGCCATTTCGATGACTGCATGATAATAAGGCACCAAATCCTTGTGATGGACCTCATATTCGCCTTTAACCTGATTGATAACCAATTTTGAATCGCCATAAGCCTCAAGGTAGAGTACCCCCATTCCGTGGGCGAGCTGAAGACCAATAAGTAGAGCATTATATTCCGTTACATTGTTGGAGCATGATTCCGTCAGAGAGAATGCTCTAGGAAGGACATCATTCTGTAGAGAGATAAACACAACCCACGCCGGCAATGATCCTTCCTTTAGGGCCTATTTGTGATGCTCCATCGAAGAACATCTGCCAAACTTCATCCTTTGAAGTTACATTAGATTTGAAGACTTCATCTGGAATATCTTTATGAAGTTTAGAGTTTTCTGGAACTGGATGAGTAGCCAAGAACTCTGCAAGTGCCTAGCTTTAACCGCCTTTTGAGGGATAAAGAGCATGTCGTATTGAGATAAAAGAAGCGCCCATTTAGCTAATCTTGAATTCAATGATCCTGGCTTCGTCATGAGAAGACGCAAATGTTGACACTTAAAAAAGACAAGATTCTCATTGGTCCGAACGATGTCTAAACTTGTTGACATTTACAAAAGACAAGGGACAGACGAGCTGAAGACCAGTTTTCACCCACCTCCAAGGGACAGGGAAGCGGTTTGGACTCCACTGATCCAGCAAGCAGAACAGTGAACCCGGATTGTTTCTAAACAGACCTCAGCAGGTCTAAAATGCTAGCATTTAGCATTACATTAGCCCAAGGAGATAGCCTCGTTTGAGAGGCTAGCATCATCCAGAGCATCGCCAGGAAGCTAACTGATAGCTTCGCCGAAAACCCTCTTTTCGGACTTCGCTAGGAATTGCCTCTAGCTCCGCTATGAGCTTCAAAGCGGGCAGCTCCGCTATCAGCCTGCTATGGTCAACCTTTGACCAATCAAAATCTCCTGATGAGATCGGATTCAATCTAATCAAATCCAATCAGGATTCAAATATGGCAGGTGATTGCCGCAATCTCTTGACTCTCTTGAAACGAGTAAGAGGATCAGGGAGAATCTCCTAACAATATGGAAAGGATCAAAACAGATCAACCGACTTGCCATTTTCTAGCTCCGCAGAAGCTATCCTAGCCTCACAGTAAGGCTACTTTCCAGATTCAAACAGATTCGGTTCAATCTGTTTCCATATCTTCAAAGGGACGATTATACCCTTGCTCTCCCTATAAATAGCCCGTCAGGGGCACAAAGGAGAGAGATCGATCAATCGAGAGAAATCAACAGAGAAGGAGAGATCGATCAACGGAGAGGAATCAAGGAGAGACGCATGCATACGGGAGGACTCCACAAGCAGAGGCTTCTTCACAAGGCACCGCGTGCTCTCGAATTCAGAGACCTTTTTAGAGAATTGCTTTCTCTAATCAGGGTGTTGATACCCTAACATCGTCCTTCTTCTCAAGGAATCTCCAGAACCAGGCGAGAAGGAATTCCTTATTGAAGGCGATTTTGAGAAGCAGCAAGAGGGTTCTACCAATCCTCTATTCTCTGATTCCCCGAACCAGGCGAGAAGGGAATCTCATCGCTCGCATCGTCAAAGGGACAAAGTGGTCGCGCGCTGACCAGACTCCTATCGGCACATTTTCCCAGAATCTCTGAGGAGATCTACTTGTAATCTTTTGAGAATACTTGTAATTTAGCTCCTCAAACTTTTATTGTAAGTTTTCCCCTTTGCAAACATAATGGAAAACAAGATGGCGACTCCGCTGGGGATATTCTCCACTGCCGAGAATCAAGTGTCGCAATGCGACGAACAGACCTTCGGGTCTAACTCTGAATTCAGAAAAGCCGGTGCAGCCAGATCTTCTCTGGCTAAATCTTCAAGCAAAGTCTCTGCGGAGACGGAAAAGGTTCTCTGCAAACCTGCCGCAGTTCTCTGGCGCAACAAGGAAACATGCCGCAGCCCAGATCCTGCACTTCTGAGAACCTGGTCATCCAGATCGATCAAGGAAGATTTGAAGAAGTCCTCTCTGGGGGTGGCCTGATGCTTCGAGCACGGAAGCACAGGAAGGTCTTCATGGCCAAGGTTTCAAATCAGAAACCAGAGGCAGAATCCTGCCAGCACCCCGCAGCCCCGCTTGTGGCTATTCAGGTTCCTTGCGAACCTAGGCGTCCCCTGTCAAGGCTGATATGGAAGCCTAAACAGGAGTCTTCAACCAAAGCTCCCGGAGTAGTCACGCCGAGACTGCGCCTCTCCCGCGAAGAAAAGGGTAAGATGCCCATCTGCCCTGACGATGCTGCCAGCCATAAAGTCACGACGGCAATCATACCGTCATCTGAATCAAAGGCAGCAAAGCCTCCTGTTAGCCTCGCTCGCACAAGCGAAGCTATTGTACCACAACGAATTCACTGGGTTCGCAGCCGCAAGGCTAAGACCGCAGTGTTATCTGAGGTTGATCCCCTTCGCAGCAGAATAGCGGGCAAAGCACCACAGCGTGCTCCGCTCC
Organism: Agave tequilana; assembly: GCA_038442645.1. NCBI lineage: Eukaryota > Viridiplantae > Streptophyta > Magnoliopsida > Asparagales > Asparagaceae > Agave > Agave tequilana. The sequence continues at coordinate 16,892 of JAVJIF010004884.1, forward strand.
CCGATTCATCAGGCACTAAGCTCGCACCTGTCGGCGAAGCTAGCGCCAAAGTACTATTCAGTACTAATCCCTTCTGCAGGGATAAGAAGAACGGAGCATCATCCCTTGTACGCTCCATAAAGGCCTCTCTACGGGGTTGTTCAGGCTCTGTTGAGCCTAACCTGCGACAATTCTTGACGAACAAGCGGGAATTGGAGTCTCTCCAAACCACCTCCCCCTGTTGTCAAAGAGGATGCCGACTTGTGACAATCCATTCAGCCCATTGTCAGCAATATCCAATCAAGGTGGCGCCTCCGCACCGTCAATCGGTGTTTGACCGGTTGTCCGCACATGCCATGAAGAGACATCATGAAAGGAGTGCTTCGCGAGGCCCAGCCTTCGCATCCGTCAACATGACCGGAAGAGGACGAGAGCGACACAGGGAAGGTCATATATCTGATGATACCCCTTTCGGCTCCCCAGATCAAGATTATAGCCCGGGCTTAGGTGAAGTCTTGGTGCGCGAAGAAGGTGTTTTCCGAAACACCAGATCCAGGGTAGCGATACCCTATAATTATGAACAGCCTTCTTCCTCAAAGGCCCTGATCTCGCCACAGTCCAGGCGATCACCCCAATCATCTGATGGAGAAGAAGAAGACAGCGGGTATGCCTCTTCAGCAACGGTCAGTTCTGTGCGAACGGACAAAGCATCGGTTAATATGGCCGATAACGCCAATGACGACCTTCGTCAGCGTTTGGAAGCTCAGGAGCAGACCTCTAGAACTCAGCAAGAGGCCCTGGACAATATTCAACAGATGCTCGCTCAGCTCCTCAGCAACCGGAATGATGATACCGGGAGCAATCATGAGGAGGGACATCTCAGCAATGATCCGCCCAAGACGGAGAAATCTAAGGGAGGCTCTTCCCTGGATGCCGAAGTCCTTAAAGGCCTTCAAGTTCAAATCGCATCCCTAGCTCAGAGGGATGAATTAAAGAAGGTAGGGGCAGTCCGTCCTTATCCGCTGGAGTGGGATTCGGTGCCATATCCGCCAAAGTTCAAACCACCAACGTTGCATACGTATGATGGTAAGAGCTCACCCAATCAGCACATCTACTATTTCCGGTCCCAGACCGGTAATGTTCTAAACAACGACGCCATCATGGCTAGGTTGTTCATCGGCACCTTGAAAGGGGTGGCATTCGACTGGTTCCGAAGCCTTCCTCAGGACTCTATCAATTCCTGGATCGACCTGGAAACTCGGTTCCTCTCTCGCTTCTATGAGGATGATACCGAAGTGACCATGGACAAGCTCCTTTCCACTGTACAGAGGAAAGGCGAATCTGTCCGTGAATACATTGAGCGGTTCAGAAATCTATCTCTGATGTGCCCGGCAGGGATGCCATTACCCATGCTCTTACAGACATGCAGGCACAACTTCTTGGATCAAATAGAAGTCCGCATGGGGGCTGTCAAAGCCCATACTTGGAAGGAATTGGTCGAACAAGCTGAGATAGCTGAGAAATCGGCTAAGAAGTTCGAGCCATCCGCCCCTAGGAGCAAATGGGGTGCGAACAACAAAGGGCGTAGCGATCTCCCGCAGTCTTCCCAAGCTAAAGGGAAGGAGATTATGTCCGTCGAGCTGACCGGGGACATGCAGTCAAAGGCCAAGAAGAGCGGCGTCAACAGCCAAGAGCCCAAGTTTCCTCCGAAGCAGTACTCCTTCAGAGATGACCAGGTGGTCACGATATTCCATCTGCTCCACAAAGGGAACAAAATGAAGCTACCGGATGCTCGGCGTCCCAATGAGATAGGGCGTACAAACGACCCTAAATACTGCCTCTACCACAGGATGATCCACCATCCTACTGACAAGTGCTATGTTCTCAAGGATAGAATTCAAGCTTTGGTCGACGCCGGAGTCCTCACATTGAAGACGGAACAGAAGAAAGTCACTGCCAATATGGTGACTCTTGAGTTCGGCACTGCCCAGAAGGTCACAGTTCCTGACGGGACCTATCCAGCCCCCACACCGCGGTTGGAAGTCAGGCATCCTCCAGCCATGACTCAATACAACAAGGGTCTCGTCCCTTTGACATTGGAGACAGGGGAAGTTATGTGGATTTACCCTGACCTCGTCCAAGACGTACAGCGGACGTCGAAGGACTCCAGCAAAAAGGGCAAGTCCTGCAATGTCATCTCTGTCCTGCCAGATGATGGTAATCTTACTTCGGCTTCCCTCAGTGATTCAGAAGAAGAGAAGCATGCCTGTACAGCGCAGGCAGATGCACCTCAACAGGCAGGCACCCGGTCTGGAAAATCATACTTAAGGCAGTATGACAAGTCTACTGACGAGATACAACGGCAAACGACGTCAGTACCAATGCCGGCATCCACTCCAGTCCTGACCAAAGGGAAGGAGAAGCCTAAGGAAGTGCGGTTCGACCATGTGTTGAAGAAACCGCCAGGCCAAGGGTTAGCCACGCCCTTTCGCTTTGATATATTGGCCCATTTAGCCAATATCCCGGCTCGTATCACAATACACGAGCTCCTTCGTCTCTCTAAAGAGACAAGAGAGGCACTCAGAGATGCGCTGGCCGATTCGGAGTCCTTTCTGACATGCATGCCTGAGGTTCTTGGTGATGAGATGCAGCCTTCCTGCTCAGAGTGCCATCACGCACAATCCAAGGTGCCTGCTATTACCTTTACGGCGGAAGATATGCTTCTCAAGGACAACAAGCATGATCGACCTCTGTACTATACCGGATATATCGGTTCAACATGCATTGAAAGAGTACAAGTCGATCCGGGGTCTGCACTCAGCATCATCCCCAAAAGACTCCTCTATTTCCTCGGCATACCATTGTACAGGTTGTCCGCAACCACCACTACAATATATGGTTTCAACGCCGGGAGCAGCCATCCGCTTGGAAAGATTCGGCTCCGCTGCAGAATCGGAAGCCTGAAGTCAGAGGTGACATGCTATGTCATTGATGCTGACACATCATACAACCTGCTACTAGGACGACCTTGGATCCATGCCAACTGGATCGTTCCTTCCACTCTCCATCAGTGCTTCAAGTATGTTGAAGATGATGCGACAGTACGAACTGTCTTCGCTGAAAAGCAACCCTTTAAGGGGGTGGAAAACTACTTCACTGATGCTCTCCTATATCAAGAGGCTAGTGGAACGCCGGGAGAACCATTGCCAGACGATGATGAAAGTGGCAATGAGGCAAATTTGGAATCTGAAACGGGCATGCCGGCCATTCTGATTGGCGAGCCAATTGTAGCATGCTTTAATGATCCCCGATGTAAGATCCCTTCTGATGAGGAAGGCGAATGGATAATTAATGATAATATTTCTTTTGATTATCCTGCGAGCATCGAGTCGATTAAATCCATTATGGATGGCTCTCTTCATATACCCGTACATGAGTCGAGTGTGGCTAGTACATCCGTGGAAGCCATAGAAGGGGCCACGCTGGTAGTCCCTCCGTCCAAGCAAGGTCAGTCGCCGATAATCTTCGGCAGAGCCCGGCCAGGGAGATTCTCAACTACAGACTCAAGCTCAGAGTCGGATGCTCCACAGTTCTTTCATTACGCGCCATCAGCGCGCCATATTATGAAGAAGATGGGTTACAACCTGAAGCAGGGAGCGGGCCTAAACTTCGAAAAGGAAGACGTAGCTTGATGCGTAACTCCGTTCCAAGAGGGAAACCTGCAAATTACTATGATAGTACACGCAGGGGGTTGGGTTATGTTACACCCACATCATCAACAACGGTCAGGACAAAGGCGATGGATCGATCCCATCACAGTCGGCCTCATCCTCCGAATGGGACTCTGATGTCAGCATAGGAGGAATATTCGAAAGCCTCATGACTTCAAGCAGTCAGTTGGAACCCGCAGAGGTTGCCAATGAGGAATCATGGGCCCAGCAATTAAGTCTCCAATGGGAAAAGCGGTTTGAGCTGCGCGAGCCGCCTACCGAAGACAAGGTGATCCAGGTCAACTTGGGTAGTCAAGATCACCCCAAGCCTATTTTCATAAGTGAAAGCTTATCACTCATCGAAAAGGAAGAACTGATAATACTCATAAAAGAGTATATAGATGTTTTCGCCTGGAGCTATGAAGACATGCCCGGACTTGATCCACAGGTCGCTATGCACCGTCTAAACATCAAGCCCGACGTTAATCCAGTCAAGCAGCAACAACGTCGGTTCCGCCCAAACATCATGGAGGCTATTGAAGCCGAAGTTCATAAGCTCATTGCTTGTGGCTTCATCCGGGAGGAACAACATCCAGAATGGGTGGCTAACATAGTCCCCGTCCTCAAGAAGAATGGGAAAATACGAATCTGCATCGACTACCGTGATCTCAATACGGCCTGTCCCAAGATGAATTCCCACTGCCGATCACCGATGTCATGATCGACAACACATGCGGATTCGAGAGGATGTCTTTCATGGACGGCTTCTCAGGGTACAACCAGATCAAGATGTATCCTGATGACGAGAAGCATACTTCTTTCCGAACGCCATTGGGGGTATACTGCTACACTGTAATGCCCTTCGGACTGAAGAACGCCGGAGCAACCTACCAGCGGGCGATGAACATGATCTTCTGCGACCATCTCCGAAAGACGGTGGAATGCTATGTTGACGACATTGCCGTCAAAAGCCGCAGCAAAATTGAACATCTTCGCGATCTGAGAACGATGTTCGACATAATGCGGGCTCATCAGCTGAAAATGAACCCGACAAAATCCTTCTTAGGAGTGTCCAGTGGCAAATTCCTTGGTTCATTGTCACATCAAAAGGGATCTATCTGGACCCAGACAAAGTCAAAGCCATACAGGACATGCATCCACCGAGGAACCTCAAAGAGCTCCGAGGCTTGCAAGGCAGATTAGCCTACATCAAAAGATTCATAGCAAATCTTTCGGGCCGTTGCCAGCCCTTTACCCGTCTCATGAAAAAGGGTACTGCCTTCATATGGGACCAAGCTTGTCAAGAAGCTTATGAAGACATTAAAAGGTATCTCACAAAACCTCCGGTCTTAGTGGCCCCTACATCAGGGAAACCATTCTTGCTTTATGTAAAAGCTCTGGACTATTCCCTCGGCGCCCTCCTCGCTCAAAAGGACGACAATGGCCACGAGCAGGCCATTTATTATCTGAGCAGGACTCTCATAGGAGCGGAATCTCGCTACAATCCTATTGAGAAAGAATGTTTAGCTCTCGTCTTCACTGTCCAGAAGACGCGACATTATTTGGTTGGCCACACCATACATGTCATCTCCAGGGTGAACCCTTTACGTCTTCTCATGACGAAGCCAGGGTCGCTGAATTCAAGGTTGGCTAAATGGGCACTCCTGTTGTCTCAATACGACATGACCTTTACTCCTCAGAAGGCAGTTTAAGGCCAGGCCCTTGCAGAGTTCTTAGCTGCTCATCCAGTTCCAGAACATTCAAAACTTCACGAAGACATCCCTGATGAAGTCTTCGAGTCTAATGCAACCTCAGCAGAGGAAGTGTGGCAGATGTTCTTCGACGGAGCATCGCGGATGGGCCCCAAAGGGAAAATTATTGCCGGGGTGGGGGTTGTGTTCATCTCCCCACAGGATCATATCCTTCCCAGAGCATTCTCCTTGACAGAATCATGCTCTAATAATGTAGCGGAATACAATGCTCTGCTCATCGGTCTCCAGCTCGCCCATGGAATGGGGGTACGCTACCTTGAAGCTTATGGCGATTCAAAGCTGATCATTAGCCAGGTAAAAGGCGAATATGAAGTCCGCCATGAGGACTTGGTGCCTTATTATCATACAGCCATCGAATTGGCTAGCTTATTTGAAGGCTTCTACATCGGGCATGTGTCCCGATCTCAAAATACCAAGGCGGATGCTCTCGCTGCATTAGCGACAACGCTAGCCTTACCGGCCGACACCAAGTATCACCTCACAGTCGCAACCCGCATCTCGTATGCTCCAAGCATATGCTAAAGATTCAAGAGGTCCATAATATCTCCGTGGGTCTTGAGCCGAGGGATTGGCGCTTCCCTCTCATTGACTACGCTCTGCACGGTCTGCTTCCAGACGATCCCAAAGAAGCGGCGTCCATCTGACGAAGGTCGCTCCGTTTCTACTATGATCCCACTTTGAAGACACTCTACCGTCGTTCATATGACGGTGTCCTCCTCCGTTGTCTCTCTCATTCAGAGGCACAGGAAGTGCTTAAAGAAGCACATGATGGCATTTGCGGAGCTCACCAGCCGGGTCCAAAGCTTAAAGACAGGCTGCACAGACTTGGGTACTACTGGCCGACCATGATGGCCGATGCCACCCAATATGCACGAAGGTGTAAGGCGTGCCAGGTCCATGCAGACTTCATACACCAACCTTCGGAGTTACTCCACCCTACTGTTGCTTCATGGCCATTTGAAGCATGGGGAGTCGATGTCGTAGGGCCAATCAGTCCCTCTTCGGCAAGAGGTCACCGGTTTATCCTGGCAATAACCGATTACTTCTCAAAATGGGCAGAGGCCACACCGTTGGCCGAAGTTAAAACCTCCAATCTGGTTAGCTTCATCAAACACCAGGTCATCCATCGATTTGGTGTACCCAGACGGATCATCCATGACAATGGTCCCCAGTTCGTAAGTCAAGGGTTCTATCGGTTCTGCGATAAATACCGAATTCAGAATATGGCTTCAACCGCCTACAATCCTGCCGCCAATGGCTTGGCAGAGGCATTTAACAAGACAATCATCAAGCTGCTCAAGAAGTTTGTCTCCTCGAACAAGCGAGATTGGGACGAAAAGCTCGGTGAATGCCTTTGGGCCTACCGGACTACGGTTCGGACAATACGCCTTTCTCCCTGGTATATGGGTGCGAAGCGGTCATCCCATTAGAAATCCAGGTGCCATCATTGCGAGTAGCCCTGACTACTAAAATGACATCAGAAGACAATGATCGCCTGCGTCTTCAAGAGCTCGAAGCCCTGGACGAGAAGCGGCTGCAAGCTCAGCAACACATCGAGCTATATCAGGCTCGGATGTCAAAAGCCTTCAATAAGAAGGTCAAGCAGAGAGTCTTCCACAAAGGAGACCTAGTCTTAGCCGTCAGACGACCGATGATTATGACGCACAAGACCAAAGGCAAATTTCAGCCTAAATGGGAAGGACCGTTTGTGATAGAGACAGTCTATTCAAACGGAGCATACCGCCTTACGACTGCAGATGGCGACCTCCTCATGATGCCGATCAATGGCAAGTTCTTAAAAAAGTACTATCCTTAATCAAGGATCTTGCTCTCGATCAAGTTAACATTACACCTCTGATCGAGATCCGCGCGTCCGAAATGCGCACAAAGAGAGCCTCTCTCTTTCTCCAAGCATATCAAACCTGTTGATAGCTGGGGGTTTGCTTAAAATCCCAAGGGACCTGCTCCCACTTGATTCCCTCTCCAGAATCACCTACCAATTCTCATCCATAGAATGGTAGGACCACATATATTCCGCTGTTATGTTAACATTAAACCTATGACAGTAATCCCCTCGTTTCTCCCCGAGATAACGAGACCTCCAAAATCACCTACCAATTCTCATCCATAGAATGGTAGGACTACATATATCCCGCTGTTATGTTAACATTAAACCTATGACAGCGATTCCCTCGTTTCTCCCCGTGAAAACGAGACTATTCCCAAACTCCATTGCTATTGAGCTTAGTGGCGTCTCAATTGGTTACGTCATCGCGACCTCTGAACCAGTAGACGGCTAAGTCTCAATCCCGAGTCCTGTTGACATTTACAAAAGACAGGTCTCGATACTCGTTGACATTTACAAAAGACGAGTATCACCTATTTTGAAGCTTGGTGGCTTCTCAACCAGTTATGTCATTGCGACCTCTGAACTGGCAGATAGCCAAGTTTCATCTACCATTGAACTTAGTGGCGTCTCAATTGGTTACGTCATTGCGACCTCTGAACCAGCAGACAGCTAAGTCTCAATCCCGAGTCCTGTTGACATTTACAAAAGACAGGTCTCGATACTCGTTGACATTTACAAAAGACGAGTATCACCTATTTTGAAGCTTGGTGGCTTCTCAACCAGTTATGTCATTGCGACCTCTGAACTGGCAGATAGCCAAGTTTCATCTACCATTGAACTTAGTGGCGTCTCAATTGGTTACGTCATTGCGACCTCTGAACCAGCAGACAGCTAAGTCTCAATCCCGAGTCCTGTTGACATTTACAAAAGACAGGTCTCGATACTCGTTGACATTTACAAAAGACGAGTATCACTCATTGTTGAGCTTGGTGGCTTCTCAACCAGTTATGTCATTGCGACCTCTGAACCGGCAGATAGCCAAGTCTCATCTACCATTGAGCTTAGCGGCGTCTCAATTGGTTACGTCATTGCGACCTCTGAACCAGCAGACAGCTAAGTCTCAATCTCGATGCTTGCTGACATTTACAAAAGGCAAGTATCTCCCCTTTTAGCCCCGTAATGGGCTAACCTCGAGACTGGCAACATCTCAATTGGTTTGTCATCGCGACCTCTGAACCAACAGACAGCCATGCCTCATTATCCAAACAAACAAAGATGACAAAAGAAAGAATTTTTATTAAATTCCAAAAGGATGGGATACATGGAGGAGCCTATAGGCGTACATGATAAGATCGGATCCGATCTCCAAGCGAAGCTAGCCTCGTCCTCCTGTCATCAGCAGCCTGGGCCAGCGCCTGTGATCTTAGCTCAGCCTCATCGAAGTCCACCGCTTGAGCCAGACGAGCCTCGACCTCCGCCAAAGTCGCCCTCTGTGACGACTTCTGCCGCGCCAGTTCCTCACTTTGAGCCCTGAGCTGCTTAAGCCGCGCAGACTCTTCATGACGCATCTGTGTAGCTTTGGATAAGAGGAGATTTGCCTTCCGGATCATCTCTTCAGCCTCTTAACCTTATCTTCAGCATCAAGAAGAGCACTGTTGGAAGCGTCAATTGCACTCCCAACCTCTGCCTCCTCTGTCTCCAAGGACCTCAAGTCAGAGGAGATAGCATCAGCAGCCTCTTGAGCGGCGAGCTGAGCCTCGCGCCTCTGGGCGACAAGACGTGTGAGCCGTTCATCAGCCAAAGACGCTGTGTCGGAACGATGGAAATGGCGCCATTCCTCCACGTCCTTCTCAAGGTCATCTACCAGGAGCTCTAAAGCAGCAGCTTGATGGTACCCCTCAAAGTCCCGGATACACTCAATGCCACGGGAGAGGACCATCTTCAGCTTCGAGAACGGCACAGGCGAGCCCTTCAAGACGAGACCGATAGTCTGCTCCAAGCTGTTATAGAAGCTGTCGACCAGATTACCGATGAAGTCATTCTCAGCTTCATCAACCCTTGAGACAACCTCGGAGCAATCTACCATCCCAGTCGACACCGCCGCAGAAGAAGAAGCGGAACATCGACAGCAGCAGGGCAAGCCAAAGGCGACCTCGGCGGAGTCCTCAGCGACACCAGCACGCCAGCCACCGCGGAGGTAGGACTGGCAACCACCTCCTGAGCAACAGGCTCAACCACCAGCGTTGGAGAGGTAGGGCTCATAATCACCCTCAATGCCGTATTCGGCAAAACAGTCTGCACCTCACTCGTTGATGTAACTGGAAGTGAGGATACCTCCGGGACTGCCGCCCCTTCAACCTCAGGACCTTCCGCTGATTTGGGCTGATAAAAAGGCAGGTCGCCATACAGCGCATCCAACACAGCAGCGTCTGCCCCGGTCGAAGCGCTCATATCGCCCCTTGACCCTTCAGGGAAACCCGCCGCTTCTTTCGAAGCTGATGCACTTGGGGACGAATACCTGCAACAAAACCAAGGTCAAAAAGGAGACGCAGCAAACAGGCGAGGACCAAGAGATCTTAGTCTTACCGAAGGCCGATGTCACCTCGTCAGCCGTATCAGAATCCAGGGGTCCCATCGGAAAGTTCTTACCAGACTCAACGCGGATAGCCGGCCCGCTCGCCGATTCCTCCGCAGACCACCCGATAGAGCTGGAGGCCATAGGACTCCTTTAGAAGTCCCAGCGCCCGACGGGCCAATGTCGGCCGCATCACCTCCAGATTCCTCCGAGCGAGTAAAGGAACCAGCTGCAGCTCCATAAGCAAATAGAGGATCATACTGGTCCCCTTGCTCCCCATGCTCCTCAGCTCCTGCAACAAAAAGCAAATGATGAGTTATTTAAAGTGCGCTGAAGGCATATTATATGGAGGCCAATCTTACCAGTAGTCGGTTCAGCAACCGACGGCTCAGCCACTAATGGAGCAGCAGAAGGAGGCGCAGCAGAAGGCTCACCCTCTACCACGATGATAGGAGTCTGGCGACGGGGCCTCTTCGCCGACGACTTCCTACGGGATCCACTCCCACGCTTCCTTTTGAAGTGGACATCAGAGTCCTCTTCCTCCACTTCCTCCACATGTTGTGAGGGAGCTGTCCCCACTACACCAGATCCGGCTTCACGAGCATCAGCTTCATGGGCATCAACCCTCATCCCCGCCTCGAAGCAAGGGCTCCCGCATCAGAAGACCCGCTGTCATCTACAGCGATGAACTCCTCTATGCCAGGAACACGGACTCGTTTGCCCTCCATCTTATCAGAAGCCTTCTGCCTCATCCGATGAGAAATTAACCTCACACCCGAACGGTTGACATTAAACCTAGCAGGTGTAGAGTTCGAAGCCTCATACCATTGGCAGAAACACAGGGTCGTCCAAAGGCCGGGATCCCTCAGCGGCGTGCGTAGCCACGCTCCAGTGTCATCCGCGGTAAAAAACCGCCAAGCACGAGCCCCATCAATGAGGCTCCCCATGAAAGCCAGGTCCGGATTGGGGTTGCCCACATACAACTGGTCATACCCAAATTGGCGGGCAAACCAGCTCGGGACGTAGGGCTCCAGGTAGCAGGTATCCCCACTCCTGTACAGCAAATACGAGGGCCGGATACAGACCAGCCACTCGAAAACACCCCGACTCATGGGAGATCGACCTGATTCCACATCATGGAATTCCTCGTTGTATCCTGCACCCCGCAGGCGAGGAAAACAACGGAACAGGCTATAAGCGTCATAACGACGCACTAAATTACGGGCCTCAGCCACATAAGTTTTCTGCCACGAACGGCCTTCAAAGCGACGGAGAAGCGCCGTTTGAACACCCTGCGGAGGGTCTTCCCCAGCTCCAATCAAACTGGGACAGTGCAAGGCGAACCACGCCATCAAGTAGGTGTACGGTAAACCTACCCTAGGATTGGGTCCGTCACAAGGCAGGACGGCACCCTTCCCTCGCCTTGACGCCATTGGCCTGCAGAAAGCCTCCGTCAGTGCACGAAGGCCCCTCTGAATACAACACACCATGGCCGGGAGAAGACCCAGACGGTGGCCATTAACCAAGCGGGAACATCGACAGCAGCAGGGCCTGCAAGGCGATAGCTTTGAAAAAGCTTCACTTCATGGATAAGACTGCATCTTTGCAGAAAATATCCAAAGCGCCAGCTTCGCTTAAAGCAGGAAGTGACATAGCCCTAAGGGCTGACGTCATCAAAGGGGCATTATGGTCAAAAGTCATCATGACTGAGAGGACTTATTCAAGTCCTTCTCCTCAAACAGTACGGAGATGGCCCAAGTTATGGCTTCGTGCGAAAGCCCAAAGAAGAACTGTTCAGTTCTTACTTCCCTGGTGCAAGCAAAATAGGGAAGTTGAAGGGAAACGAGTTCCCTGATAAGGACAGATCATATTTGATCGTCCTAATGGCCGAGTATCGGCTCCAAAAGATGGAGACCACTCTCTAATCAGACAGGAAAATTCCTTACCGGTGATCGGTCGCTCGATGACCAGAGGAGGAACGCCCTCCGCCGCAGAAGTCGCTACTTCTTTTCCCGCTCGTCTCTTGGGCGCCATTGAAGGAATGCAAGAGTGCTCAAAGTACTCTGAAGCAAAGGAGGAAGAAGAAGAGGAAGAGATAGAAAGTTCTCTAAAAATAAAGGGAGATCTTCCCATATTCAGCCCAATCGGGCTTTTATAGGCCAATCAGCGCCTGAAACGAGGCCTCGAAAAAAGGCCCATGCCGCCGTTTCGAATTAATTCGAAACAGCGCCCGAAGCGCCTTCCCGAGAAGCGCCGGTTCAACTCTACTAAGAGTTAACTTCGCACTAGTGCAAAAGTGCGGACTTCGCACAATCCTTCAAGGGCTTCGCTGAAAGGCCTACCTTAGCCCTCTAAAAAGCGTGCTGCTCGCGAGACATGCCAGTCTCGCGAAGATCATTCGAAGAAAGGACTATGTCCTTAGCTCCGCACACAGTTTAGCCCAGCAATGGCCAAACTCTCAGTGAAAGCAAGCAAAAATCAGATGATCAGACGATGAACTTTCATTGATTCAAAAGCAAGGGTACATTGATATTACATCAAAGTTGTGTTTCATACAAACACATTCAGTTGCCCAACAAGATCATTTGAGGCATACAAGCGGTTTTATCTGCTCCCAGGCCAGACCAACGGGACAGGAAGGGCCTTCCTCCTGCATAAGGCTGTAATCAGTGGTGCCATAAGGACACGGTCATTTTTCTCCACAAAATGGCAGGTCTTGCCAGGCCATTTTGTTGAAGCCGCAATAAAGCTTATCGCCGCCAACACGTCAGATCACCTATAATGGGAACTAGTTTTGATGCCACGGATCTGACGGGTGTGAGGCCCGCTCCCCTGAAGTGGATCGTCCCGACAAAGGCCACCAAAGTTGAAAGTCGGCAACGATGTCAGTGATCTCACTGATCACCTCCGACGAAGCGGCGGCCAGCCTCACCTCAGAACGAATCATCTCGGGTAAGAGGCTGCCAACAGCCCCTGGGACGCGCATTCGCTGCCCCGAATTGTTCCTCCTGCTTAAAAGTAAAGCTTCAACCGGGGAAGCATAAGGCAATTTTATGGCTTCTTCCATCAAGTCACCAGACTGGCAAGCATAGCTCACTGCAAGGCAAATTGGAGCAGGTTAACGGTCAAGCACAAAAAGAGCTGCAAAAATACTAAGTCAGATTCTTCGGCGGCAAGGTAATCCAACTTCAGTCAAGGCAGAGGATAAGCCTCGCCTGCACGGCAACCATGGGCTGGTTCAGCAAACGCCAAGTCCTAGCCTCGCCTATACGGCAAAGTCAGACTGATCTTGTGAAGAACAGTCTCAACCTCACCAATATGGCAAGACTGGCTCAACTATTGAAGAAGCCAAGTCCCAAGTCCTGCCTACGCAGCGGACTTAACAAGTAACGATCTTTCACTGATCAAGCCAAGATGATAGCTTCACAGAAAGCTATGATGAGATCCTTCTCTGCAGCAGCCAATTGCAAGATGAAGAACAAGGGAAGCTAATCCCTGAAGCGAGCTGCCAAAGCTAAATCAAGGGAGATGAGTTCCCTAAAAGCAGTGAAGTCTTTGAATGATCAAGACTTACTGGTCCTTGGCCGGTTAGACAACCAGAGCGGGTTTTCCCACTAATTCAGAGATCTGAGTATCTCTCACAACCAAGAGAAGAGAAGAAAGGCAAGGCATTTCTCTCAGAGGACCTCAAGTGTCCTATTTATAGGCCCCATGGCCTGAGTGCGATCACCTCAAGCGTGGAAGCACGAGCGCATTCAAGGCATTTACTGCGCCTTGATGGAAGGGATGGTTTTCCCTTGGAACCGTGCAAAGGGAGAAAACGTCTCCCTCATAAAAGGCACTTATGGTGCCTTGAATAAAGGGAATATCCTCCCTTGGAAACGTGCAAATCGGAGAACATCTCTCTCGATTGGCGCGAAAGAAGGAATGATCCTCCTCGTAACCGCCCCACGGCAGTTGGCTTTGAAAAGGCAACAGGAGTTCCAAAGCGAACTTATTTCTTGGAAGCCCAGATACTGAGCTACCCCGACGCGAAGCTACTCGCGAACCAGTGCAATTCTTCGGCGAATTCATCCCAAAGCAGGATTGAAGGCGAAGCTGAACTCAACCATCATGGCGACGTTCATACTCCACATACCATCACAGTAGTTCAAAGTGTTTCAAAGTCTGAGCTATTGCAGACTCTCGAAAACTTTGAAGGGGGTCTTGTTGACACTTAAAAAAGACAAGATTCTCATTGGTCCGAACGATGTCTAAACTTGTTGACATTTACAAAAGATAAGGGACAGACGAGCTGAAGACCAGTTTTCACCCACCTCCAAGGGACAGGGAAGCGGTTTGGACTCCACTGATCCAGCAAGCAGAACAGTGAACCCGGATTGTTTCTAAACAGACCTCAGCAGGTCTAAAATGCTAGCATTTAGCATTACATTAGCCCAAGGAGATAGCCTCGTTTGAGAGGCTAGCATCATCCAGAGCATCGCCAGGAAGCTAACTGATAGCTTCGCCGAAAACCCTCTTTTCGGACTTCGCTAGGAATTGCCTCTAGCTCCGCTATGAGCTTCAAAGTGGGCAGCTCCGCTATCAGCCTGCTATGGTCAATCTTTGACCAATCAAAATCTCCTGATGAGATCGGATTCAATCTAATCAAATCCAATCAGGATTCAAATATGGCAGGTGATTGCCGCAATCTCTTGACTCTCTTGAAACGAGTAAGAGGATCAGGGAGAATCTCCTAACAATATGGAAAGGATCAAAACAGATCAACCGACTTGCCATTTTCTAGCTCCGCAGAAGCTATCCTAGCCTCACAGTAAGGCTACTTTCCAGATTCAAACAGATTCGGTTCAATCTGTTTCCATATCTTCAAAGGGGACGATTATACCCTTGCTCTCCCTATAAATAGCCCGTCAGGGGCACAAAGGAGAGAGATCGATCAATCGAGAGAAATCAACAGAGAAGGAGAGATCGATCAATGGAGAGGAATCAAGGAGAGACGCATGCATACGGGAGGACTCCACAAATAGAGGCTTCTTCACAAGGCACCGCGTGCTCTCGAATTCAGAGACCTTTTTAGAGAATTGCTTTCTCTAATCAGGGTGTTGATACCCTAACATCGTCCTTCTTCTCAAGGAATCTCCGGAACCAGGCGAGAAGGAATTCCTTATTGAAGGCGATTTGAGAAGCAGCAAGAGGGTTCTACCAATCCTCTATTCTCTGATTCCCCGAACCAGGCGAGAAGGGAATCTCATCGCTCGCATCGTCAAAGGGACAAAGTGGTCGCGCGCTGACCAGACTCCTATCGGCACATTTTCCCAGAATCTCTGAGGAGATCTACTTGTAATCTTTTGAGAATACTTGTAATTTAGCTCCTCAAACTTTTATTGTAAGTTTTTCCCCTTTGCAAACATAATGGAAAACAGCAAAGGATTCACTCTGGAAATGACATGTATGGTTTGGCCGACCAACTAATGTCGTGTCCTCTGAACGGCAAAGACAGGCGCTAAGCACTCCTTCTTAATAGGATTATAGCGAGATTCCTCCCCTATCAGAGTCCTGCTCAGATAATAAATGGCCTGTTCATGACCAATGTCATCTTTGAGCAAGCAGGGCACCAAGAGAATGGTCTATAGCTTTCACATAAAGTAAGAATGGTTTCCCTGATGTGGGAGCCACTATGGCTGGAGGTTTTGTGAGATATCTCTTGATAAGCTTGATCCCATACAAAGGAAGCACCCTTTTTCATGAGTCGGGTGAACGGTTGACAGGGGCCTGAGAGATTTGCGATGAATCTTCTAATATAAGCCAGTCTACCTTGTAAGCCTCTAAGCTCTTTGAGATTCCTCGGTGGATGCATGCCTGAATGGCTTTGACTTTATCTGGGTCAAGATGAATTCCTTTTGATGTAACAATAAATTCAAGGAACTTGCCACTCGAAACTCCAAGAAGGATTTTGTCGGATTCATCTTCAGCTGATGAGCCCGCATTATGTCGAACATTGTTCTCAAGTCACGAAGATAGTCACTCTTATTGCGGCTTTTGATAGCAATGTCGTCGACATAGAATTCTACCATTTTTCAGAGATGATCACGGAAAATTGTGTTCATTACCCGCTGATAGGTTGCTTCGGCGTTCTTTAGTCCTAAGGGCATCACAGTGTAACAGTATACCCCCAATAGTGTTCTGTTGACTGATTTTTCCTGCACACAAAAATAAGGATATTAAATTTAGAAATAGTAGTGTGAGGTTCAGTTCTAATCCGCGGTAGCAAGGCTATGCGGGTCGTGATCCTCAAGGAGGGACTGCGATAGAAGCGTTAAGCAAGTTAATCTCTAAAATTTATCTTTTTTAGTTAATTGTCACGATGGTATTTACAAAGAAACGTTGTATTTACAATGAGTTGTGGAAAAGAATATTGGAGAGATGTGGATTTAATCTACGAAAAAGAAAAGAAAAGAAACAAGAGGAAAACTTATCTCTTTATTTGCTTGCCGTTTGAACCGTTGCGATGATTTCCCTTTTCTTGGAAGGCGTACAAGCACGGCTTATGGGATCGTCCGCCTTCTTAATCTACTCTACGAAATAAAACAACAAGCTATGAAGACTTGTTCATCGCCATGGGCCGTCAAGGTTCCTTCTTCGGCTAGGTAGTCTCAAAGCGTCAAGTTCTCACGGTTTGCAAGTCATCGGAGAAAGAAACAATCACATAAAATAAAAATAGAAGAACAGAGATTAAACAAAACTAGAGAAACAATAACACAAGAATAAAAATAAAAAGAACAAAACGAACCTCGAGTTGATTTATTTAACAATGGTGGAAAAGCAAAACTTACACCGATTGTCACCCTCAGTACAAGTAGATCTCCTTCCTCCATGAGAACATCCTCTCCTCTCGGTTTACAAAAAGAAAATAAAAAATATACAAAGGTGGAAAGAAAACCTAAAAACCCTAACTTTGGCCCTTTGCTGGACGCTGGCCCCCCTTTGCGTTGCACTGCAGGTGATATTTATAGGTGCAGAAGGCTACAGAGTCCCGGATAAACATCACCACAAAATTTGGGATCTGGATGAGATCAAAGTGCCGCGTTTCCGCGCTTTTGCCGCGGATCCGCGGCACTCTGGTAACGTCTGGCCACGCGCTTTGGCGCGTGGCCTCTCCTGGTCCGTCCCTGTGGGCTTCTGCTTCTGGAAGTTTGATCCTGGCCTTTTAATCTGGATTTTCGAGATAACTTGGTAATCAAGTTACTCTTAATTCAGATTTCTTCAAATTTTCTTCCACGAAATTCCTCTCTATCTTGGCCTTTTATCTTCATCCTGCAGGTGTTTAGGGTTGGATAGAAGTCTATCCTTCCCTAATCTCTGATATTTGCAACTTTTAGCCCTTGTATTTGCATTTTGAATCTTTGTATTTGCGCTTCGTCACCTGGGCTTTAAACATGGGCTTGGATCTGGGCTTTTGGGCTCTTTAAGCTTTATTTATTGTTAACATAACAATTCGAGGCCTGCACACAATAAATTACTAATATTAATAAATGTGCAGAATTAAATGAATAAATATGAAAATGTGATGGTAAATATGATGATAAAAATGCACTTTTGACTACCAATCACACCCCCACACTTATCTTTTTGCTCGTCCTCGAGTAAAAACAAAGAAAAAGTAAAAGTTAATCTAACCTAACTCACTTTCGTAGGAATCACGATTGCACTTAGCACGTGCAACAAGCCGTTAAACCCCTAGGTTACCCTAGAGGACGAGTGTTGTCTCGTGAGGGTTTTCAGCGGATTGCACCCACAAAATCCATAAAAAGGAAAATATTTGAATTATTATTGAAGAGACTAAGTAGTCTATAAGTTTTAGGATCCTCATTTTATTCATTCTTCAAACCTAGTCTTTATAAAGTCAATTGTTATTCATTTTAGGTAGGATTAAAATTGAATTTCTAATATAGTCTTTTTTCGTTACCAAAAATCATATGCATCCTTATGAATTTTTACTAGCAATTCCTTAACTTAGACTCTCATGCCTCTTTATTATTTTATAACATCATCTAATTTTCTTTTGTGTAAGTATCAAGGCTTCTTGAGGCCCTCATACCTAACTAATTGACTATTAGATGTGTTAATTTTTTTTTTTTTTTTTTTTTGGCATGTATAACTCATCTAATTTTCTTTCGTATAAGTATCAAGGCTTCTTGAGGCCCTCATACCTAACTAATTGACTAATAGATGTGTTAATACATATATTATTTTTCTTAGTCTTCTTAGGCTTTCTAATCCACCCATGTAACGAACTTAAAGTCGATGACTCCCAAACCGGTTGGCTTTAGGGCACCAGGTGAGAAAACACCCCGCGGACTCAAATTCGAGTGAACTAGGCCCCAAAACTAAGGACTTTATTTTATTTACTCACCTTTAGGCATGAATACTTATGCTTCTTGAGGCACATGTATCAGCTTAATTGGTGATTTTTTTTTTTTTTTTTTTTTATGAGGCACAAGGTCTTTGTCTTAGAATCCTAGATATGCATTTGGTATGCACATTTCATTAAGGTAAAAATCAAGACTAATTATTTATTCAATTTCTCTCCTATACCTAAAAATTAAACAATTTATTTATTTTGACCAAGTTTTTAGAAATCCTAATCATGATTTTCCTAATCCTTAAAACTAACTTAGATTTCTTTCAAAAAAATAAGTCAAAATATTGTCCTTTTTATAACATTTTTTTTTTTTTAAATTTTTGTTAGTATCTACTTATGTTAGTATGTTAGTAAAGCCCACCCCCACACTTATCTCATGCATTGTCCTCAATGTATGAATGAATGCATATATGCATGAAACAGAACAAGGGAAGGCGGAAGTTACCTTAGGGTGGTGGTTCCGGAGGTGGTCTAATTGGTCCACGAAATGCGGCCCAACCAAGATAACAGATAATTTGGTGGAACCCACCAGAAACTTTCCTTACATAACCCACTAAAATATATGTATAATCATTTTTTAGAATTTCCACCCCATCAAATTTCCAAATTTCATAATAAATTTCAGAGTTAATTGTCTCAACCTCCTTGTCCCAAAATGGAGTATGAAAAGATGGAATGATTGACTTGGACATGGGAAGTACGGGAACGAATACTGACTCAGGGAAGAAGCTCAAATCAAGTAAGGGCTCAGGAGTCGGGCTAAGTTCAAGAAGTGGGTCCAAGTCAAAAAATTGAAACTCAAGTCCACAATCATCTTCCCACAATGGAATGTGACTCAATGGTGGTGATTCAAGTTCAGGAATGATAGATGTGGGAATCAAAACTGACTCTAAAATATTACCTAAGTCGGGTAACAAAACAGGAGTCAATAATAATTCAGGAATTTGAACTTGATCATAGATTTGAGAATCTAGGTCACATTCGAGTTCTAATTCGGGAAAGGAAAAACTTGCCAAATTATCAGAATTTGAAGTTTCGGCAAGTTCACAAGATGGTACTGAATTAGAAACTTGTTGTTCCAAGCAACTTGGTTCGTCGGCTCTAATCAAGTGGTCATCGATATCAGAATCAGCCGGCCGGTGTAAGCATTCCACCATCAAATCTATGTCATGATCACGGGCTAATTTAGCCTCAGTCATGGCAGCTAGCATCCCTTCATAGTCGATAGGTGGATCATATTCTGATTGGACTTGAAAATAGGACGGGTAATCGTGATAAATTTGTGAGTCGGTGGACTCACGTATCATCATGTCTAAAATTGATGGTGATTTTTGCTTGGACTCATTCCTACTCATCATTTCCAAGATAGATGGATTTCTATTCTGAATGGGTGGATCTGAGTATGAATTTTGGGAAGAATGTGGACTAGATGGATATGAAGGACAATTAGGTTGAGAATTAGACTCGGGGACTCGAAACCCCATGAACTCTGTGACGAGTTGAAATTATTATGAAGATTATAGTCATAAGATGGAGTGTGTGGGTTATAGTCATTCGGATAAGACCATTCCGGCACACTAGATTGGTCAAAGTTAGGGTATGCCGGGTTGGTAATATCCGAATAATAGTTAGGGTGTAATATGGATTAAAATTGGAATTATTATTATATGCCATATCACACCAACACAAACAAAACAAACAAATAAACAAACAAAAAGAAAAATTCTAATCTAAGTTAGGGTAGACCTATGACCTAGATGACTCCTAACTGGTTAGACTGTCCACGGGAGGTAGGGTGTAGACTTTGACCACAAGTTAATCAGCCAGGTCGGGGCAAGAGTGGTGGGAGGTTTTCCGTCAAAGACGTTCCTTAATTAAATAACCACCACACTTCGGGCTTTCGGCCCTCAATCCCCTTCCTAGACACTGATTTGGCAGGAGTCAACTTCCAACACCGTTCCCCCTTAGGATAATCTCCTATTGAGTCCGAGATGTCCCTAGGGCCAACGTCTACTAATTTTTAAGTTAGGCTTGGGTTAGTGAGTGCTCGGGATATGATTTTTGGGCTAAGGAAGGGTGATGAAATCCCCACCTTATCTTGTTAATGGGTTATGCCCTTAAGATGAATTAGTGCAAGTGTACGAGATAAATAGATAAGAATCACTCAAAGCAGAAAATCAACCAAGAGATGAATCCTATTCTACATGCAATGCGTACGTACCTTGCCTCCAGCACTCTTCAACAGTAAAAGTAAAAGAATTGAAAGACACGTGCCTAGAATGCAATTGTCTAAACAATTTTTAATTACAACCAATTTTTTACTGTTGATTAAATTAGCAGGTATATGGTGAATAATACAGGAAGATAAGTATTGCAGAAGCTGTATTTTGCAGAGCTGAAGACCCTGCAGAAAAATTGTCAGGAGTGAACTCCTCCTTGCCGCAGATCCGCGGCTTTGGCCGCGTTTCTGCGGCAATTTGGAGGGATCCTGGGCTCTGCTTTCTGGAGCAGAGGCCCAGGTCCACTTATATGTTACTGCAGTTGCAAAAATCCTGTTTCTTCACCTGTAACCTGCAACAGAAAAGAATAAAGAATAAGTTAATAAAAAATATTTTTTTATTAGAGAATAACTTACCGTCCCTCCCCGGCAACGGCGCCAATTTGTTGACTGATTTTTCCTGCACACAAAAATAAGGATATTAATTTAGAAATAGTAGTGTGAGGTTCAGTTCTAATCCGCGGTAGCAAGGCTATGCGGGTCGTGATCCTCAAGGAGGGACTGCGATAGAAGCGTTAAGCAAGTTAATCTCTAAAATTTATCTTTTTTAGTTAATTGTCACGATGGTATTTACAAAGAAACGTTGTATTTACAATGAGTTGTGGAAAAGAATATTGGAGAGATGTGGATTTAATCTACGAAAAAGAAAAGAAAAGAAACAAGAGGAAAACTTATCTCTTTATTTGCTTGCCGTTTGAACCGTTGCGATGATTTCCCTTTTCTTGGAAGGCGTACAAGCACGGCTTATGGGATCGTCCGCCTTCTTAATCTACTCTACGAAATAAAACAACAAGCTATGAAGACTTGTTCATCGCCATGGGCCGTCAAGGTTCCTTCTTCGGCTAGGTAGTCTCAAAGCGTCAAGTTCTCACGGTTTGCAAGTCATCGGAGAAAGAAACAATCACATAAAATAAAAATAGAAGAACAGAGATTAAACAAAACTAGAGAAACAATAACACAAGAATAAAAATAAAAAGAACAAAACGAACCTCGAGTTGATTTATTTAACAATGGTGGAAAAGCAAAACTTACACCGATTGTCACCCTCAGTACAAGTAGATCTCCTTCCTCCATGAGAACATCCTCTCCTCTCGGTTTACAAAAAGAAAATAAAAAATATACAAAGGTGGAAAGAAAACCTAAAAACCCTAACTTTGGCCCTTTGCTGGACGCTGGCCCCCTTTGCGTTGCACTGCAGGTGATATTTATAGGTGCAGAAGGCTACAGAGTCCCGGATAAACATCACCACAAAATTTGGGATCTGGATGAGATCAAAGTGCCGCGTTTCCGCGGCTTTTGCCGCGGATCCGCGGCACTCTGGTAACGTCTGGCCACGCGCTTTGGCGCGTGGCCTCTCCTGGTCCGTCCCTGTGGGCTTCTGCTTCTGGAAGTTTGATCCTGGCCTTTTAATCTGGATTTTCGAGATAACTTGGTAATCAAGTTACTCTTAATTCAGATTTCTTCAAATTTTCTTCCACGAAATTCCTCTCTATCTTGGCCTTTTATCTTCATCCTGCAGGTGTTTAGGGTTGGATAGAAGTCTATCCTTCCCTAATCTCTGATATTTGCAACTTTTAGCCCTTGTATTTGCATTTTGAATCTTTGTATTTGCGCTTCGTCACCTGGGCTTTAAACATGGGCTTGGATCTGGGCTTTTGGGCTCTTTAAGCTTTATTTATTGTTAACATAACAATTCGAGGCCTGCACACAATAAATTACTAATTATTAATAAATGTGCAGAATTAAATGAATAAATATGAAAATGTGATGGTAAATATGATGATAAAAATGCACTTTTGACTACCAATCATGTTCGGAACAAAGTATGCTTCTCTTCGTCAGGATACATCTTAATCTGATTGTACCCTGAAAAGCCATCCATGAAAGACATTCTTTCGAATCCACGGGTATTTTCAATCATGACATCGGTGATGGGCAGTGGGAATTCATCTTTAGGATAAGCTGTATTGTGATCACGGTAGTCGATGCAGATCCGTATTTTCCCATTCTTCTTAAGGACGGGAATGATATTAGCAACCCAATCTGGATGTTGTTCCTCCCGTATGAAGCCGTATGCAATGAGCTTATGAACTTCGACTTCAATAGCCTCCATAATGTTCGGACGAAACCAACGTTGTTGCTGCTTGACTGGCTTAGCGTCAGGTTTGATATTTAGACGATGCATGGCTACTTGTGGATCAAGTCTGGGCATGTCTTCGTAGTTCCATGCAAAAACATCTATATACTCTCTTATGAGTACAATCAATTCTTCTCTTTCTATAAGTGATAAACTTTCACTTATAAAGATAGGCTTAAGGTGATCTTGACTACCCAAGTTAACCTGGATCACCTTGTCTTCAATAGGTGGTTCACACTGTTCGAACCGTTTTTCCCATTGGAGATCTAATTGCTGAGCCCATGGTTCCTCATCGATAGCTTCCGCTGGCTCCAATTGACTGCTTGAAGTCATATTAACGGTGAGATTTTCGAACATCATTCCCATACTGACATCTGAGTCCCACTCGGAGGAAGAGACAGAATGTGATGGGATCGGTTTGTCATCCTTGGATTTCACCGTTGCTGGTGGTGTGGGTGTAACGTATCCCAACCCCCTGCGTGAGTTATCATAGTAATTTGCAGGTTTCCCTCTCGGCACAAAGTTGCGCAGTAAACTACGTCTTCCTTTTTCGAAATTCAAGCCATTCCCATGCTTCAGGTTGTTCCCCATTTTCTTCATCATATGGTACGCTGGTCGCGCATAATGGAAAAATTGTGGGGTGTCTGAGTTTGAACTTGAATCTGTGACTGTAGACACTTGTGGTTAGGCTTTACAGAATATTATTGGCAACTGACCTTCTTTAGATGGAGGGATTACAAAAATGACCCTTCTATAGATTCGACAGGTGTACCGGATGCACTTGGTTTATGTAAAGGCATGTGCAGAGAGCTATCCGTAATGGATTCAAACAATCCAACACTCACAGGATATTATCATTAATTACCCATTCGCCCTCATCTTCAGAAGGAGTGTTACATTGGGGATTATTAAGACATGCTATAATTGGTTCACCAATCAAAATGGCTAGCATGTCTGTTTCAGATTCTGAATCCGCCTCATTGCCATTATCATCATCGTCTGGCAATGATTCTTTCGATGTTTCACCGGTCTCCTGATACAAGAGAGCATCAGTAGAGTAATTTTTCACCCCTTTGAATGGTTGCTTCTCAGTGAAGACAGTTCGTACAGTTGCATCATCTTTAACATATTTGAAGCACTGGTGCAGAGTCGAAGGAAGAATCTAGTTGGCGTGGATCCGCGATCGTCCAAGTAACAAGTTGTATGACGTGTCAGCGTCAATGACATAGCATGCCACTTCTGACTTCAGGCTCCCGATCCGGCAACGGAGTCGAATTTTTCCGAGTGGATGACTACTTCCGGCATTAAAATCATATATTATCGTAGTGGTTGCAGACAACCTATATAGTGGTATACCGAGGAAGTAGAGGAGCCTTTTGGGGATGATGCTGAGTGCAGACCCCGGGTCAACCTGTACCCTTTCAATGCATGTTGAACTGATGTATCCGGTATAGTACAAAGGTCGATCGTGCTGTTATCCTTGAGAAGCATATCTTCCGCTGTGAAGGTAATAGCAGGTACCTTTGATTGTACATGATGGCATTCAGGGCAAGAAGACTGAGCATCATCTTTAGGGATTTCTGGCATATATGTCAGGAATGCTTCTGAATTAGCCAGTGTATCTCTGAGTGCTTCTCTCGTCTCTTTGAGAGACGAAGGAGCTCGTGTATGGTAATACGAGCTGGGATATTAGCCAACTGGGCCAATATGTCAAAACGAAAGGGCATGTCGAGCCCTGGGCCTGAAGGCTTCTTCAGGACATGGTCGAACCGGACTTCCTTTGGCTTCTCCTTTCCCTTGGTTGGGACCGAAGCGGGTGCTGGTATTTGTACTGACATCGTCTGTTGTTGTGTCTCGTCAGTCACTTTCTCATACTGTCTTAAGTATGACTTTCCAGATCGAGTACATGTTAGCTAAGGTACATCGCCTGGTGCAAGCGTGTTTTTTCCCTTCAGAATCGCTAAGAGAAGCTGATGTGAGGTTGCCATCATCCGGCAGGATGGAGACGACATGGCAAGATTTGCCCTTCGACTTGGAATTCTTTGAATCCCAATGTTCGTCTTAGACAAAGTCAGGGTGTATCCACATGATTTCCCCTGTCTCCAGTGTCAAGGGAACAAGACCCTTATTCTCTTGAGTTTCAGCTGCAGGATGCTTTACTTCCAGTCATGGTGCATGAATCAGAAAGGTCCCATCAGGAACTGTGACCTTTGGGGTTTTGCCGAACTCGAGGGTCACCATGTTTACAGTAACTTTCTTTTTCTCTGACTTCAGTGTCAGGACTCCGGCGTCGACTAAAGCTTGAATTCTGTCCTTGAGGACAAAGCACTTGTCGTTTCGATGATGAATCATCTTGTGAAAGAGACAATATTTGAGATCGTTCGTGCGTCCTATTTCATTAGGACATCGAGCATCTGGTAGTTTCAATTTATTCACTTTGTGGAGTAAATGGAATAGTGTGACAACCTAATCGTCTTTGAAGGAGTACTATTTTAGAGGAAACTTAGACTCCTAACTATTGAAGCCACTTTTCTTGGCCTTCGCCTGAACATCCCCTGATAATTTGACGGACATAGTTTCTTTCCCTTTGGCTTGAGCAGACTGTGCCATGTCGCCACGTCCTTTATTATTCATACCCCATTTGCCTTTAGGTGTGGATGGTTCAAACTTTTTAGCCAACTTTTCGGCTATCTCAGCTTACTCGACCAGTTCTTTCAAGGTATGGGCTTTAACAGCCCCCATGCGAACTTCTACTTGGTCTAAGAAGTTGTGCCTACACGTCTGTAAGAGCATGGGTAATGACATCCCTGCTGGGCAAATCAGAGACAAGTTTCTGAACCGCTCGATGTAGTCACGGACAGATTCACCCTTCTTCTGTACGCTAGAAAGGAGTTTATTCATAGTTACCTCAGTATCGTCCTCATAGAAACGAGAAAGAAATTAGGTTTTCAGGTCGATCTAGGAATTGACAGAGCTTGGAGGGAGGCTTCGGAACCAGTCGATTGCTACCCCCTTTAAGGTGCCAATGAACAGTCTAGCCATGATAGCATCATTGTCTATAACATTACCGGTCTGAGACCGGAAATAGTAGATGTGTTGGTTTGGCGAGCTCTTACCATCGTACGTATGTAACGTTGGTGGTTTGAACTTTGATGGGTATGGTACTGAATCCCATTCCAGCGGGTAAGGACGGACTGCCCCTACTTTCTTTAATTCATCCCTCTGAGCTAGGGATGCGATTTGAGCTTGGATGCTTTTAAGAACTTCAGCGTCTAGAGAAGAACTCTCCTTTGACTTCTCAGTCTTTGGTTGTTCATTGCTAAGATGTTCTTCCTCATCATTGTTACTCCCGGTATCATTGTTATTCCAGTTATTGAGGAGTTGAGCGAGCATCTGTTGAATGTTGTCCAAAGCTTCTTGCTGGGTCTTGGAAGTTTTCTCCTGAGCTTCCAATCGTCGACGAAGGTCATCATTACCGTTATCAGCCATATTCACTGATACACTATCCGTTCGTACCGAGCTGACTGTTGTCGAAGATGCATACCCACTGTCTTCGTCCTCTTCATCAGACAATTGGACTAATCCTTTCATTCGTTCTTGTGAGGTTACTGCAATTGACGAAGATGGTTGTTCATAACTGTAGGGTATTGCGACCCTAGATTTGGTGTTTCAGAAGACACCTTCTTCATGTACTAAGACTTTGCCAAGGCCCGGGTTATAGTCCGGATCTGGGGAACTATAGGGAGTGTCATGCGACGTCCGTCTGCCCCTACGCAGCTCTCGTCCTTTTTGATCATGTTAACGGATGCAGAGGGCAGATCTCGCGATACGCTCCTTTTGCGATATTTTACCGAAGCTTGCACTGACAGTTGATCAAAAATTGATCGTCGGCCTGAAGGAGTAGCGGGGATTGGTCCTAGTCGGCAATGGACTGAGTGGACTGTCACCAATTGACATCCCACTTGTTGACAATAGGAAGAAGTTTGGAAAGATCCCAATTTTCGTTTGCTTGTCAAGAATTCCCGCAAGTCAGACTCAGTTAGGCCTAAATGATCCAGTGTAGAGGCTCTGTTAGAATGGGTATAGAATGACGTCCTGTTCTTTTCATCACCACAGAAGTGATTAGCATTAGATAGTGCTTTAGCTCTAACTTCGTGGCTACGAACCTTGGGAATATCCTTGGGTGCTGAAGCTGCATAAGCACCACTGTGAACTCTTGGGGATGATCCTTTAGCTCTGCTGCGAAGGGCGAGCTTAGCGCTTGATGAACTGGGGCGCGAAGCACACTGTGGTGCTTTATCTGCTATGTTGCTGCGAAGGTGATTAGCCCTAGATAGAGCTTTGGCTCTAAATTTGCGGCTAAAAGCTTTGAAAATGCCCTTGGGTGCTGAAGCTGCATAAGCACCGCTATCAGCACTTAGGGGCAATCCCTTAGCTTCGCTGCGAAGAATGAGCTTAGTACTCGAAGAATTGGGAAATGAAGCACACTGTGGTGCTTTGGTTCCAGCTTCGTGGCTGTGAACTTCATGCGTACCCTGAGGTTTCGCTCATAAGAATGAGGCTGGCGCGAGGAGTTACTGTTCCTGAATTAGGCGAAGGCATCGTCGCGGTTGTAACTTTGCGGCTGACAGTCTCGTCGAGGCAGGCAGGCATTTTGCCTTTTTCTTCGCGAGAGAGACGAACTTGTCGCGTAGCTACGCCTGAGGCTTCATACAGTGCCTTCTGCTTTGGCCTCCACATCTGCTTTGAAAGAGGAGACTTAGGTTCACAGGGAACCTGACTAGCCACACGCGAGGCTGGGAGGTGTTGGAAGGATTCTGCTTTTTGTTTCTGCTCTGAAACCTTGGCCATTGAGACCTTTCTGTGCTTTCGTGCACTGAGCGTTGAACCACCCCTAGAGAGGAGCTCTTTGAATTTCCCTTGGTCAAAGTAAACGACTAGGTTTTCGAAGGTGACAGGTTGAAGATTCTGATCCTTGCATTGCGGATCTGCTTCCTTGTTGTGTCAGAGGACCGTGGTAGGCTCGCAGAGAGCCTCATCTGTCTCCACAGAGACTTGCTTCGAAGATTTGGCCAGAGGGGCTCTGGCCACACTGGCTTTCTTGAATTTAGAAGTAGACCCGAAGGTCTGTTCGTCGCATTGCGATGCTTGATTCTCAACAGTGGAGAATTCAATCCTTAGCGGAGTCGCCATCTTGTTTTTCATTGATTTTGCAAAAGGGGAACTTACAAAAAGGGGTCGAGAAGCTAAATTACAAGTATTCTAAAAGATTACAAGTATATCTCCTCTGAGATTCTGAAGAAGTGTGCCGATAGGAGTCTGGTCAGCGCGCGACCACTTTGTCCTTTGACGATGCGATCGATGGGATTCCCTTCTCGCCTGGTTCGGGGAATCAGAGAATAGAAGGTTGGTAGAACTCTCTTGTTACTTCTTAAACTGCCTCCACTTGGGAATTCCTTCTTGCCTGGTTCTAGAGATTCCTTAAGAGGGAGGAAGATCTTAGGGTATCAGCACCCTGATAAGAGAAGCAGTTCTCTGAATTCTCTAAATTCTTGAAAGCAAGAGAATAGATCTCTGTTTAGCCGTCTCTCTCTGTGCGTCTCTTTGCTTGTGCGCGTGTTTGTGCCTCTCTGTTCGTATGCCTCTGGTGGGCTATTTATAGGGAGAGCAGGGTATAATTGTCCTTGAAAATCTAGAAACAGATTGAATCAATTTGTTTAAATCTGAAAAGTAGCCTTGCTGTGATGCTAGAATCAGCTTCTGCGAATCTAGAAATAGCAGATAGCGTCGATCTCTTGATCTATTTTGATTCTTTCTAAATAACTGAAAGATCTCCCCTGATCTTCTTACTTGTTTTAGGAGAGTCAAGAGATCATGGTAAATAACTGCCAAATTTGATCTCAGATTTGATCTTGATTAGATTTGATTTTGAATAGATTTGATCTCATCTGGAGATTTGATTGCCCAAAGATGACCATAAAAGAGCCGCAGCGGAGCTGCCGCGTCGAGCTCGCAGCGGAGCTGGAAGGAGCATCTGGCGAAGTCAAAAGAAAGCTCTTCAGCGGAGCTGGATAAACATCTGTGACGAAGCTACCGAACATCCTTCTGCACGGTTGCGTGTGGCTTTGAGCGAAGCTAACTCTCTGCAGAGTTAACTGAGCACTTCAGGCGAAGCTATAAGTTGGCTCACTGATAGAGCTTTGAACAGCTTCAAGGCGAAGTTGGACAAACTTAACCTCTCAGGTGAGGCTATCCCCTTGGGCTCATGTGATGCTAAGTGTTAAGCTAACCTAGCATCTTAGACCTGCTTAGGTCTCTTCAAAGACAATCTGGCTCATGTCTGCTTCACTGGATCAGTAGAGTCTAAGTTGCTGATCTGTCCCTCGGAGATGGGTACAGAAATGGTCGTTAGCTTGTCTGTCACTTGTCTTTTGTAAATGTCAACAAGTTAGACATTGTTCAGGCCAGTCAAGAATCTTGTCTTTTTTAGAGTGTCAACAGGAAGCATTTAAGTAAGTTCTCTTTTTTATTTACTTAAACAGGTTAAAGATATTTCTTCTTAGTTTTAAAGAATAGAAAAAAATGTTAAGTTAGAAGATGAGATGAAGAAAGAAGAAGATGATGTAAGATAATGTTGTTGGTATTTTAAAAGAAAAGAAAAGAAAACTTAAAGAAAAGAATAAAGAAGAAGTGATGCTTTTAAAGTGTGGTGATAATCTAAGAAATTAAAAGAAAGAAAGGACTAAAAAGTACTTACCTCTTTGTGAAATCACCTAGAGGGGGGTGAATAGGTGATAATGCTAATCAATGCACAAATTAAAATGTTATGATGCAACGATCACCCGAAACAAGACTAGAAGCCGAATACCCTTTGAAGGGCTCTGAACTCCTTCCTCGTGATTCTTCTAGATAAGAGTTTGAGGTGCGCAATGCAATCTTGTTGTGTGAGTATTGATCGACAATATGGCAATGAATATGAAGCAAGTAAATGAAGCAAGTAAACCAATCGCAAACACTGAGATTTGTTTTGAGGTTCGAGACCCAGCTCTACGTCCCCGCCCTCACCCAGAAGGATTTTCCAACCACTATAACTTTCACAAAGAGTTACAACCACACCGGAGTACCCAACTCCTCAATCACACTCCTCTAGTTCAAAGGAAGTGGAGCCACAAGTACAAGAATATCTTGGTGATCAAAAGACCACAAACCCTCTTTTGAAAACCTTTTTCCCTTACAAAACCCCTAGAGAATAATGTGTAGGATTGAAGCTCAAGTTTTTTAAGTGAAAAAGAAAATAAAATTGAAGAGAGTTTTGAACCAAAAACTTCAGTAAAGAGAGAGAATTTTGAGCACAAAAACAGAGAACAGAAACTTATTTGAAAGCCTTAAACTTGAATACTTTTTGAAAAAGGATTGTTATGTTTACCTCAACCCCAATCATCCCTATTTATAGGATAAAGGTAGGGATTAAAGAGTAAACTATTATAATAAATAATTAGGAAATATTTGACCCAAAACCAGCCCCAAAAATCGTTTAGAGATAAAACTCACGTTTAAAAACGTGTTTAATAAAGTAGCCGTTGGGGCTGAAATCAAGCACACGGTCGACCGGGTTTTCAAAAATTTTAGCCGTTGCCAGCCCACGGTCGACCGCGCCCGGTCGACCGAAACAAACAGAGACTAAGGTACTTTCAGTCAGCCGAAGGTCGGTCGACCGAAATAGGGTCCGGTCGACCGCCCGGTTGACCGGGAGACGTGCACACATGCACGCACCCAAACGGTCAGAAGCCCGGTCGACCGCCCGGTCAACCGTTCTGACCTGAAACAGATCCGGTCGACCGTCCGGTCGACCGCAACAGGCCAAAAATCAGTCTTACGAAAAGGTTTGAAGATCTTGATAGTTTTCAAAGTAGTTTTGATCAAAACTTGGTATAATATATAAAATGGAGTTTGTAAGTAATAAAATATGTTTAAAAACATTTTGTATATAGGAGAGATACCCTTAAAATAAATCATGTGCAAAATCTTGTGTGTGGGGAATATTGAGCTTCAACACAATACACTATTCTTTAACACACTAAAAAATATAAAAACAGAGAAATGAAGTCTCTGAGCCGCGTTACACCAAGCTAGAGCCTTCTCTTCTATGAAACCATCCTCTTTCGCCATTTGCCTTTAAGTATCATAATTCCTTGCAATAGCTTAGAAGGACCATCATGAATAGTACTAACCTGAAACTCATTCTAAAAAACTTATTAGTACCATATAGCTTCTATGTGTTTTGTTATCATCAAAACTTAAATAAATGGAGAGTGTAACCTTTTGGGCCAACAATCTCCCCCTTTTTGATGATGACAAAACATATATAGGCTTTAACACAAGATATAAAAGGGAGGTAGAAACTCCCCCTCAAAAGATGCTATATTAAACAAGTATAAAATAAGTTTTCATGAGATAACAATAAAACACCATCAATAAAATGAAAGCATCAAACACCAAATCATAACACATATTTCTCCCCCTGTTTGTCATACATCAAAAAGGGATATATTAGCAAGAAAACTTTCTTATTCAACAACAAAAACATTAAGTTCACCACATATAAAAGAAAATCTATTATAATCAAGTGGTTTAGTGAAAATATCGATAAGTTGCAAATCAGAAGAAACATAATCAATCTCAATATCACCTTTCTCAAAATGATCTCTAAGAAAGTGATATCTAATCTCAATGTGCTTGGTCTTACTATGTTGATTTGCATTCTTAGTCATATGTATAGTACTAGTATTATCACAAAATATTTTTATATGGTCATAATGCAAATCATAATCAAGGAGAGTATGTTTCATCTAAAGGACTTGTGCACAACAAGCCCCCGCAACATACTCCGCCTTGGCGGTTGAGAGGGCTACCGAATTTTGTTTCTTAGAAGATCATTAAACAAGATAATTACCAAGAAATTGACATGTTCCACTAGTGCTCTTCCTATCCACTCTACAATCCGCATAGTCTGAAAAGTCACCTAGAGGGGGGTGAATAGGTGACAATGCTAATCAAAGGGCAAATAAAATTTAAAGCTACAACAATTACAATCAAGAATCACAGGATGAATGCAAGCAAGTAAGTATGACAATGAATATGATGAGCAAGTAATAAGTGCAAGCAAAGTAGAGTAAGAATTGCAAGAATGTAAACCAATCGCAAATACAAGGATATGTTATCGAGGTTCGAGCACCCAGCTCTACTCCCCGCCTTCCCCAGAAGGATTCCGACCACTTCCACTATCACAAAGATCTCAAATACAATGGAGTACCCAACTCCTACAATCTCAAGAACAAGTAATTTCCTTGGTAGTCAAAAGACCACAAACTCTCTCTTTCAAATATCTCTTCCCTTACAAAGGTCCTTAGAGAATATTGAGTAGGAATGAAGCTCTTGTTGTAAGTGAAGAAAGAAAATTAAATCAGAGAGTATTTGAAAACCCTTCAGAAAATCAGTGAGAGATTTAGCACAAAAACAAGAAACAAGTCTCTTTTGAAAGCCTTAAACTTTTGAATTTCTAGCAAAAATTGTTGTTACAAATCTCTCCCCAAACACCCCTATTTATAGGAGAGGGCTAGGGTTTAAGGATAAAACATAATTACTGATGTTTAGGAGGTAATTAGATCAAAATATATCCTTAAACGAATTTTTAAACACAAAAGACAAAAATAAACAGCTCACTTAAAATCTGCCCGTTACTGTTCAACGGACACATCGGTCGACTGGGCCGGTCGACCGGTAGATCAAAAATTTGACCGTTATAGGCTAGCGGTCGACCGACCCGGTCGACTGAGAAAACCTGTGAGCAAAAACAATATCCCGGTCGACCGCCCCGGTCGACTGGCAGACATGCACACTGATACGTGCCTCTGCCAGAACTGAGGTCGACTGGTCCGGTCGACCGGACCAGACTGACACAGACTCGGTCGACTGCCCCGGTCGACCGGATCAGGTCAAAAATCATTTTTGGAAAAGAAAATAAAGAGGATTTTGATTTTAACAAAAATTCTTTTGAACAGGGAATAGAATTAAACATAAAGATGTATTTGTAGGCAAAAACTTGTATGCAAAATATTTTTGTATAATTTATAAGAAATTATTTTGGAATGAGCATGTGCGCAAAAACGTGTGTGATAGAGCTTCAAACCTATCCACTATTCTTTAACATACTATAAACTGAAAAACAAATTACATGAAGACTTCTTGAGCTATCTTCAAGTCTTTGAGCCATCCAAAGCCTTGCTAGTGCCTTCTCTTCTATGATCCTTCCTTGATGTGCAATTTGCCTTCCTTGCTTTGTGGAACTTAGAAGTTCTTGCAATAGCTAAGCAAATGGTCTCTAAACATGGTACAAACCTGAAACTTATCTTAACAAACTTATTAGTACCAAATAGCTCTAATTTGGTTTGTCATCATCAAAACACAAAACAATTGGAGAGTGTAACCTCTTGGGCCAACAATCTCCCCCTTTTTGATGATGACAAAACAAATAGGCTATTAACAAAAATATAGGGAGGAGAAAACTCCCCCTCAAATTATGCTATACATAAAACACAAGAATATGCTCTAGATACCAATAATTGAAATGATGCACCAATTATTGAAACTAATATAAAACACAAAAATTGCTCTTGATACCAAAAATACCAAAACAACTAAAACACAAGAATTCTCAAAATACATGAATTCAAAAACTCATACATACATAAACATAAAACTCATAAAACAATTCAAAAACTCATACATACATAAACTTAAAACTCATAAAACAAATCTTTAAAATTAAAGCATATAAATTCATAAACAAATCTTTAAAATTAAAGCATATAAATTCATATGGAACCAGACCAAATGAACTTATTTTTGTCATGTAAACTTATTCTCCCCCTTTTTGTCATACATCAAAAAGGGTTATGAAAAACATGTCTATTCAATAATACAAACATTAAGTTCTCCACAAATAAACGAAAATCTAGCAAAATCAAGAGGTTTAGTGAAAATATCGGCTAGTTGTAAAACCGTGGAAACATAATCAATATCTATATCACCTTTCTCAAAATGATCTCTAAGAAAGTGATATCTAATCTCAATGTGCTTGGTCTTACTATGTTGATTTGCATTTTTGGTCATGTGTATAGTACTAGTATTATCACAAAATATTTTTATATGATCAAAGTGCAAATCAAAATCAAGGAGAGTATGTTTCATCCAAAGGACTTGTGCACAACAAGCCCCCGCGGCAACATACTCCGCCTCGGCGGTTGAGAGAGCAACGGAATTTTGTTTCCTAGAGGACCATGAAACAAGACAATTACCAAGAATTGACATGTCCCACTAGTACTCTTTCTATCTACTCTACATAGTCGGCATCCGAATAGCTAGTCATTGAAAAATCTCTAGTTTTCGGATACCAAAGACCCATTCCAATAGTGCCCTTAATATAACGAATAATGCGTTTTACCGCAATAAGATGAGACTCTTTAGGACACGATTGAAATCTAGCACAAAGACACACTAAACATGATATCCGGCCTACTTGCCGTCAAATATAAAAGACTTCCTATCATGCTTCTATATAATTTAATATCAACATTTTTACCTTGTTCGTCCTTATCAAGCTTGGTTGTAGTTGCCATTGGAGTGTTGCAAGCCTTTGATCCTTCAAGCCCAAACTTCTTTACTAGCTCCTTTGCGTACTTGGCTTGGTTAATGAAGGTTCCGTCTTGCAATTGCTTGATTTGGAGTCCAAGGAAGAAATTGAGCTCACCCATTGAAGACATTTCAAATTCAAGTTGCATGACTTTCTCAAAATCCTTGCATAAAAGCTCATTAGTAGATCCAAAAATTATATCATCAACATAAATTTGCACAATTAAAATATCATTATCAACATGCTTAGTAAAAAGAGTTGTGTCTACTTTGCCTTTAATAAAATCATTTGAATGAGAAAACTAGAAAGCCTTTCATACCAAGCTCTTGGAGCTTGTTTCAATCCATACAAAGCTTTATCAAGTTTAAAAACAAAATCGGGATGAACATGATCAACAAAACCGGGAGGTTGAGAAACATAAACTTCTTCATTAATAAAACCATTTAAAAATGCACTTTTTACATCCATTTGAAAAAGTTTAAAATTTTTAAAACATGCAAAAGCTAGTGTCATCCGTATGGCTTCAAGCCGTGCTACGGGTGCAAAGGTCTCCTCAAAGTCAATTCCCTCAACTTGAGTGTAACCTTGGGCCACTAACCTAGCTTTATTCCTAATGACATTTCCGGACTCATCCATCTTGTTTCTAAAGATCCACTTAGTACCAATTATTGGTCTATCGTGGGGCTTAGGAACAAGGTGCCAAACTTGGTTGCGCTCAAATTGATTGAGTTCCTCTTGCATGGCAAGCAACCAATATGGGTCCGTCTCGGCTTCGAGAATGCCTTTTGGTTCAAAATGAGAAATGAAAGCAAAGTTACCACATAGGTCATGGAGTTTGGAGCGCGTTGTGACTCCTTTAGATGCATCACCCAAGATGAGCTCCTTAGGATGATTTGTAGCGTATCTCCAAGCTTTAGGAAGCGGTTGAGTGCTTTCCTCCTTATCCTCTTGAACTTCACCAATAGGATCTAGCTTTTCTTCTTTAGCGGGTGAGTCCTTCAAGGATAGTCTCTCCATGTCTTCACCTAATGGTTCAAACTCTACAACATTCTCAACAAACACATTAGATTCTTCAAACTTAACATGCATGGATTCTTCAATGGTTTGAGAAGATCTAATGAAAACTCTATATGCTTTGCTAGTAGAGGAATATCCAACAAAGATAGCCTCATAAGCCTTAGCATCAAATTTACCCAAATTATCCTTAGTATTCAAAACAAAACACTTGCATCCAAAAACTTTAAAATATGCAACATTTGGTTTTCTAGAATGATACATTTCAAATGATGTTTTTGAAGAATTTTTGCACAAATAAATACGATTCGATATATAGCATGCGGTGTTTACGGCCTCGGCCCATAAATATTGAGGGAGGTCATACTCACTAATCATTGTCCTAGCCATCTCTTGAAGTGTTCTATTTTTCCTTTCTACAACTCCATTTTGTTGTGGAGTTCTAGGACAAGACATTTCATGCTTAATTCCTTTTTCATCACAATAAGTCATGAAGAGTTGGTTAACAAACTCACCACCTCTATCACTCCTTATACTCAAAATCGGAAAACCCTTTTCTTTTTCAACTCTTTTTCGAAAAATCTTAAAATGAGAAAAAGTTTGATCTTTATTTTGTAAAAAGAAAACCCAAGTAAAACGGGAGAAATCATCAACAAAAACAAATGCAAATCTACTTCCATTTAAACTCTTAGTTTTAGTTGGTCCAAAAAGATCCATATGAATTAATTCTAAAGGCCTAGTTGACATGATATCCTTGATTGGTTTAAAGGAAGACTTGGTTTGTTTCCCAAGTTGGCACGCACTACAAATGCGGTCTTTCTCAAAATTCAAGCAAGGTATACCCTTCACCAATTCCTTTGAATTAATCCTAGAAATATGGTCAAAAGATGCATGTCCTAGTCTTCTATGCCAAAGCCAAGAATTTTCATCAAAAGCATTCAAGCATTTAGTAGAACAATCTAAATTAAGCATGTCAATAATATAAACATTATTATCACGAAAACCGGTGAGAATACAAACATCCGATTTAACATCAAAAATCTTACAAGAAGTATCATCAAAAACAACTTTAAGTCCACAATCACAAAGTTGACTAATGCTAAGCAAATTATGTTTTAAACCATCTACTAAAACAACATTCTCAATAATAGGAGATGCACCAATTTGAATGTTACCTATACCGATGATAGTTCCTTTGGAGTCATCCCCGAAGGTGACAGTGCCACCTTCCATGTACCTTGATAGGGTTGTGAAGTTGTTGATGTCCTATGTCATGTGTCTTGAACAACCACTATCAAGGTACCACCGCTCCCTACGTCTTGGAGTTTTGGTGTGTACCTACATCAAACAATTTAAGACTTGATTTTGGTACCCACATTTTCTTGGGTCCTCTAGGGTTAGTGTCATGAACCCAAACAAGATTATTTGTTCTATTTAGTTGATCATAGCAAAACTTAGCTAAATGTCTATTTTTACCACAATATGTGCATCTATATACTCTACCATATTTAAAAGCATAATGGGTGTGTGATTTGTGAGCATGAGCATTGTGAGCATAAGCATGA
This sequence comes from Agave tequilana, assembly GCA_038442645.1. Classification (NCBI taxonomy): domain Eukaryota; kingdom Viridiplantae; phylum Streptophyta; class Magnoliopsida; order Asparagales; family Asparagaceae; genus Agave; species Agave tequilana. The sequence continues at coordinate 53,885 of JAVJIF010004884.1, forward strand.
GAGGTGCTAGCATGAGAATTTTTATCTTGTGAAATTTTAGCATGTGAAGTGTGCTTTTTAGAAAACATGTTCTCAAGTTTCTTAGTATTGAAAGCACAATCATTTAAAACTTTTTCAAAATCATTCATTTTGGATTTAAAAGAAGAAATTTCTTTTTCATCAATAATAGGAGATTTTGCCTTACAAGTACTCTTGTAGGCACAAAATTCTTTTTGCATGGAAATGAAATTAGAAGAAATATCATCTTTTTCTTTAGAAACAATGGCAAGTTGATTCTTAAGAAAAGCAACTTCTTTTTGTAATTTTATGCATTCAAGTTTCTTGTTATCATAAGTTTCAGAAAGTTCTACAAAAGCATGCACTAGAACTTCCTTACTTACATCATCATCTTCATCATCAAGGGATTGAGGGGTTACCTTGGGTGTGTTTGCCATGAAACACATATTAGCTTGATCCACCTCCTCTTCGGACTCGCTTTCCGAATCCCACGTAGCTTTGTAAGCTTTCTTTTCCTCCGGCTTCTTTGGCTTGAAGGAGGAAGTCATTTTCTTCTTGAACTTCGGACAATCCGCCATGATATGTCCGGGTTTGCGGCAATTGTAGCATATGATCTTCCGCTCCTCTTTGCCTTCAAATTTTCTCCAGAAGTTGAACTTGTTCTTTCGGTACAACCTCTTGACATTCCGCACAAGTAGAGTTAGCTCCTCATCTTCTTCTTCGTCATCTTCATCGTCATCATTGGTGGATGAAGTCTTGAAGGCTATGGATTTCTTCTTTGAAGTAGTGGCCTCTTCTCTTGCCTTCTTCTCCATCTCATGGGTCTTTAGGTTCCCAATGAGACTAATGAGGTCCATCTCGTCCTTGTCGTTCAACTCCTTCAAGGTGGTGGCCTTGATCTCCCATGATGAAGGAAGAGCCCGAATTACTTTCCGCACCTTTTGATCGTTGGAGATGTCATCACCTAAGGAAGAAAGACCATTAGTGATTTTAGTAAACCTTGTAGCCATACTATCAATAAACTCATCATCAAGCATTTTAAAAGACTCATATTGGGACCTCAAGAGATCTATCTTAGCTCTCTTGACTTGTGAAGTCCCCTCGTGTGTGACCAATAAGTGTTGCCAAATCTCATAGGCGGATTGGCAATGAATTACCCGTGTAAGGTCATCCTCATTCAAGGCGGTCAATAGGGAGTTTTGGGCCTTGGAGTTAGCCTCATATAATTTAAAGTCAAGGTCGGTCCAAGTGCTCTCATCACCATCGGGTGCTTCATAGGGTTTGGTCAAGGACTTGGCTACTAAGCTACCCAAAGATTGCAAAAATATAGTCATCCTAACCTTCCAAATTGGGAAATTGAGGCCATCAAATTTAGGTGGGGATTTAATGTTGTCGGCCATGTTTACTAGTGATGAATGGATGAATGAAAATGTTGATTAGCAAAATTTTAAGGATCTCTCTATGGATGTTAAGCCAAACCTAGAGTCCAAGCTCTGATACCAATTGAAAAGTCACCTAGAGGGGGGTGAATAGGTGACAATGCTAATCAAAGGGCAAATAAAAATTTAAAGCTACAACAATTACAATCAAGAATCACAGGATGAATGCAAGCAAGTAAGTATGACAATGAATATGATGAGCAAGTAATAAGTGCAAGCAAAGTAGAGTAAGAATTGCAAGAATGTAAACCAATCGCAAACACAAGGATATGTTATCGATGTTCGAGCACCCAGCTCTACTCCCCGCCTTCCCCAGAAGGATTCCGACCACTTCCACTATCACAAAGATCTCAAATACAATGGAGTACCCAACTCCTACAATCTCAAGAACAAGTAATTTCCTTGGTAGTCAAAAGACCACAAACTCTCTCTTTCAAATATCTCTTCCCTTACAAAGGTCCTTAGAGAATATTGAGTAGGAATGAAGCTCTTGTTGTAAGTGAAGAAAGAAAATTAAATCAGAGAGTATTTGAAAACCCTTCAGAAAATCAGTGAGAGATTTAGCACAAAAACCAAGAAACAAGTCTCTTTTGAAAGCCTTAAACTTTTGAATTTCTAGCAAAAATTGTTGTTACAAATCTCTCCCAAACACCCCTATTTATAGGAGAGGGCTAGGGTTTAAGGATAAAACATAATTACTGATGTTTAGGAGGTAATTGTAAGATCACCTAGAGGGGGGGTGAATAGGTGATGGCTAATCTAATGGTCACTTATGAACAAATAATGCGGAATTAAAACTAAGTCGACCAAATTAAAATTTCTTTTAATTAAACACTTATGTATAACTCAAGAGTGTTGCCGAATTCCCCTTGCGAGGCTCTGGACAAGCTCCTCTAGATTCCCCTTGAATGGGTTGAGGTGCCGCGTTGGCTCTCTTGGTTGAATACTAGTGTTAACAAGCAATCCCACGCAAGTATGTATATCAATTATGAGCACAAGGGAATATATCATGCATATATGAGATGAACACAATAAATTGAATGCAAGATATAAAATAGAGACAAAAAGAGAAAGAGAGCAAGAGTGAGCAATCGCAAACACAAAGGGTTTGTTTCGAGGTTCGAGCACACTTGCTCTACATCCCCGCCTTCGACACACGAAGGATTTCCACTATGTAAGATCCCACCGGATCTCTCCTCGGTGCCGCAACACCTACAAGCCCTCGGACTCTCTAGTCCCTTACACACGCAAGTCCACCGACTCGCCGAGGCCGCACCTCAAACCACCAAGAGTTCACAACCGAACTCTAACCACCAACGAGCACACTTGCCCGTCTCCTCAAATACAAAGGAAATCTCTTTGGTGATCTAACACTTGATCACCAATTACAAACTCACTACAACACTCTCCCTATAGGATAGATATACAATGGAAGCTCAAGTGTAGTGTGAGAAAAAACAAGGAAAGAAAGCTTTGATGGAAAACTCAAGAAAAATCTCTTTTACACTCTTTGATAAAACTCTCCTTTTAATTGGAAGTATTGACTCTAATTTTGTGGAGAAAAACCCTTCAGAAAGACTGGGAAAAACTAGCTCTAAGGTCTCCAAAAATCTTAGCTCAAAACAATGACAAAACCCCCTTTTATAGAGGCCAGAAAAATCTGACCGTTGGGCTCTGTCAGAGCTACCGGTCGACCGGTCCGGTCGACCGGCAACGGTCAAAAATCCGACCGTTGCAGCCTCCGGTCGACCGGCCCGGTCGACCGCGCAACTGGAGAAGAGAGAAAACTCTCTGTCGGTCGACCGGCCCGGTCGACCGATAATTCCCGAGAGCAAAGCTCTCTTAAGCGGTCGACCGGTCCGGTCGACCGTCCTCCAGTGCACACAGGCGTGCACGTTGTGCACGTTCGGTCGACCCGGTCGACCGGCCACTGTCAGTTCTGAAAAATCAGAACTGCCAGAACCTGAAAATTTGGGATTTAAGGATTGGTTTTTTTGGCTTAATAATAATCCCACAAATACTTAGAAATTCTACAAAAATAGTTTTATGATATAGAAACATGCTTGCACAAAATCAAGGCATGTTATTGAAGATTTGACTATTTTTGTAACTTGGAAATATTGGCTCATAATAAAAACTGTTTTTCTAAAACAACATGTTTTTCCAAATTTCCATCAAATACAAAAACAAGATACACTTTAAAGCATAGTGTGTGTGGATATGATCCACTACACAATCAAGATGACATATCTAGTTTTTGACATAAAGCACTAAACTTGGTTTTGAAATATCAACATGTTTTTCCAAACTTTCATCAAATACAAAAACAAGATATACTCTAAAAGCATAGTGTGTATGGATATGATCCACTACACAATCAAGATGAAATATCTAGTTTTTGACAATAGGCTCTAAGCATGGTTTTGGATATAAGATATGTAAACTATGAAATACCAAAAACCAAATTGTATTTTATCACAAATAAAAATCTTTTCTTAACTAGGGAAATCTTTTATGAAAATCATTCTATCAAGAGTTCTATCAAGAGTGTGTGTGTGATATAGACTTGAGCAATCCACCAAGTATCTATCCTTTACATTTTATCTAAAACAAATAAAAATCTTATACCTAGACACAAGTCTTCAACTCCTTGAAGTCTTCACTTGAAGGCTTCTCATTTTCTTGACTTGGTCTACACATGCAATCCACCGAGCTCATCTCTAGATGTGATCTTGATGCATAGGCTCGTGAATCAACCGGTGCTAGCTTCCAACTTGACTTTAAATCCTTTGTTGAAGCTCCACACCTACTAAGATCTTGATAAGGAATCTGTCACTAATTAAACACAAGATCATTAGTAATCATAACTTCATGAGTTGATCATCATCAAAACTAGGGTGATAGGCCTTTGGGCCAACAATCTCCCCCTTTTTGATGATGACAAAACTCATGACGTTATATATGCATGGATTAAAGTAAAGCTTCAAAGAAGCTCCCCCTTAACTCATGCATACAAAATAAATAATAAATATGATCATGAAGCACATGAATATGGATGCAAATATGGAGATGCAACAAGCATAAATCAAAATCTTTTTACTCCTATTTGCATAAATCAAAACACATATGCATAAATACAAATCTTAATTCCCCTTAAGTAAGAAGGACAAATACTTCTCCCCCTTAAGCAAGGAAATCATGCATATATATCAAAACAAAAACACAAATACTTCTCCCCCTTTTTGTCAATCATCAACAAAGGGTTCAAAGTAAAATCAAATCAACAAATTTTCTCCCCCTTTATGTCAAAAATAAAGAAGTCAAGGAGGGGCAATACAAATCAAAAATTTGAATTTTTCTCATCAAAACAAAATCAGTAATTTTATTTTATCAAAACAAATTTTGAATTTTCTCTTTGATATCAAATAAAAAATATTGATACCATTTTAAAATCTAATGCATAAGCTTGAAAAATAAGATTTGAATTAAGCTTAGCATTAACAACACATGAAGAATTCGAACTAGTTAAATGAGAGTGTTTAACAACTAGTACGAAATCCTTCTATCAAGGAATAAATCTAAGGATTTTCATGAAATAGCAATGAAACACAAAACACTCAAACACTCTAATCTATAAAGTCCAAATAGTTTCAAAAGAAGTGAGTGTACTAATGTTATGTGAAACATGGCATCATGAAAATGGCAATAAGGTACAATATTCCTTAGAAAATCATAAACATCAAAATCATCTCACATTTTTTATTAAATCATTGAAAACAAAATCTATATGTCAAGATATATGTATGTTTTGACAATACATGAAATATACATACATATCTCTTAAACTCAAGTGAGTCTATATGAATGGATTTGCATTGAAGGCAAAAGACTCAAGAGTTATACATGTATATTTTAAGGTTTAGCAAAATACACATATACATGAAATAAAAGGCACATAATCATAAATCAAATCCAAAAGGTGAACATAAGTTTAAATATGTATGAATCATCAAAACTAAGCAATACAAGTACATTTCAAGGGTTCAAATAAGCATTTAAGCACACTTACTAATAGATCTTTTGAGGCCCATGATATGTTCAAGTATAAATCCTAGTGTTGACAAAAACTAACATATAAACTAATATTCAAATCATGAAGCATTAAATTTTAAGAAAAATTGAATCATGTGACAATCTCAAAAACTATTTGAAGAATACATAACTAGTATAAATTGTTTTTGAAAACTAGTTAAAGATCCTTCAAATATATCAAATCATATGTTTTTCATGAATGAGACTAAGTACATAAAAATCCAAGCACTCATAGTCCATAAAGCTCATAAATATATTTTTGAATAAAAGATGAGTGTTCAAAGGTTATGTAAATAGTATTTTCATGAAAGTTGTCATTGAAGCTCAAATCACATAGAAATCATTGTTATCAAAACAAAATCATTTTTATTAAAAAAAACTACAATCTTCATGGTATATATATGAATTATACAAATCTAACAATACACATACATATCCCAAAATTGTAAAAGAGTCTATCAAATATTTGCATGAAAGCTAGAGACTCACGGGTATACATGTATATTTACTAGATTTGAATTAAACATGCATATACATGAAGTAAACCATAAAAATTGGCAAAACATGTATCAAGGAGAATCATCAAAACTAGTCTATACAAATACATAAAGTGGATACAAGTGAGCATGAAGTCCAAATATTTAAGAATCAATTGTAGTTCACTATTTGTATATGTATACATACAAGTTTGACAAATCTACATCTAAGCATGTAACTACCACATAAAGCACCCAAAATCTTAAAATATGAACATGCTATGAATATTATGAATGAACAAGCATGTACATAAATGAAATAGGAGTTTAGAAATTGTTACCAACTCCAAAGCTCCTAGCATGGTGGTTGATCCACCAAAGCTCCTTGATAGCGATGCAACCCAAAAGTATGTCCATCATGTCCAAGTGCATCCACTACCAAGGTACCATCCCTCTCACGTTTTGTGAGAGCCCTCACCTACATCACAAGCAAAAGGTGGGGGTTTTGGTACCCATATTTTCTTGGGTCCTTTGGGGTTAGCTTTATTATAAGGAACCCAAAATCCTTTAGACATAGCAAAATATAAGTTATGCTTCTTATCAAAACAATATTTTGCTAAATGGCCTTTGCGACCACAATGTGTACAAGTGTACACCCTATCATGATGCTTATGAGTGTGATTATGATCGTGATGTGCAACATAAGCATGAACATGATGTGTATGTGCATGAGCATGGGGAACTTGTTTCTTTTGAAACAAAGATTCCAACTTAGAATGATTGAATGCACATGTGCTCAAATTAGAGCTCAAATTTTCTATCTTATTTTTCAAATTCTTAATCTCATTAGTTGTGGCATGTAAAGCATGGTGAGATAAAGAATCATTTTTCTTTTTCTTTTGAAAAACATTATCCTTTTCTTTTTCAACAAATTTTCTTTTTAAAGATTTATTTTCTTGAAAAACGATTTCCTTTTGTTTTTCCACCAAATCAATCTTATCCTTCAAAATAGTGTTCCCTTCACATAAATCATTTAATTTTGCAAATAAGGAAACATTCTCATTTTTCAAAACTTTATTTTCTTTTTCTAAGCATGCCATTTTATTTTCTAAAGAATCTTTATCATTAAGCATGGCATCAAAATTCTTTTTCAAAATTTTATTATCTTTTCTAAACATGCAATGTTACTTCTAAAAGAGTCATTTTCTACATGCATGCAATCAAAATTCTTTTTCAAATTCTTATTTTCCTTTTTAATCATGTCATATTTCTCAAGAATTGTTTGGCAAAATGAAGTGAGCTCATCATATGACATGTCCTCATCATCGGATTCGGAGTTTACCTCAAGGGGGTTATCCCCTTGGACCATATAGCATACGTTGGAGATGTCGCTTCCAACGTCCGAATCGCTCCCGCATAGTATAGATCTTTCTCGCCAAGGGAGATGAGGGTGTTCCATACTACAAAAGCCGAATCAAGATTAGTCATCTTAGACAAATAATCATTATCTAAGCAAGATACTAAAGCATGTAGGGCTTTTGCATTAGCCTCAATGTTCTTACCATTTAAGCAATGTTCTTTATTAGTTGTGGCAAGATATACACTAAGGCCAAGTCCTTTGAGGAACAAAGACATCTTAACCTTCCAAATTTGGATGTTAAGAATGTCAAAGGTGGGTGGTGACATGAAGTCCATGGTGAGGTGTGTGTGTACAAAAATATTGTGATTAGCCTAAAAGGAGGATCTTTAACTCTTAGGTTGTTAGACCCAATATCAAGAGCACTAGCTCTGATACCAATTGTAAGATCACCTAGAGGGGGGTGAATAGGTGATGGCTAATCTAATGGTCACTTATGAACAAATAATGCGGAATTAAAACTAAGTCGACCAAATTAAAATTTCTTTTAATTAAACACTTATGTATAACTCAAGAGTGTTGCCAAATTCCCCTTGCGAGGCTCTGGACAAGCTCCTCTAGATTCCCCTTGAATGGGTTGAGGTGCCGCGTTGGCTCTCTTGGTTGAATACTAGTGTTAACAAGCAATCCCACGCAAGTATGTATATCAATTATGAGCACAAGGGAATATATCATGCATATATGAGATGAACACAATAAATTGAATGCAAGATATAAAATAGAGACAAAAAGAGAAAGAGAGCAAGAGTGAGCAATCGCAAACACAAAGGGTTTGTTTCGAGGTTCGAGCACACTTACTCTACATCCCCGCCTTCGACACACGAAGGATTTCCACTATGTAAGATCCCACCGGATCTCTCCTCGGTGCCGCAACACCTACAAGCCCTCGGACTCTCTAGTCCCTTACACACGCAAGTCCACCGACTCGCCGAGGCCGCACCTCAAACCACCAAGAGTTCACAACCGAACTCTAACCACCAACGAGCACACTTGCCCGTCTCCTCAAATACAAAGGAAATCTCTTTGGTGATCTAACACTTGATCACCAATTACAAACTCACTACAACACTCTCCCTATAGGATAGATATACAATGGAAGCTCAAGTGTAGTGTGAGAAAAAATAAGGAAAGAAAGCTTTGATGGAAAACTCAAGAAAAATCTCTTTTACACTCTTTGATAAAACTCTCCTTTTAATTGGAAGTATTGACTCTAATTTTGTGGAGAAAAACCCTTCAGAAAGACTGGGAAAAACTAGCTCTAAGGTCTCCAAAAATCTTAGCTCAAAACAATGACAAAACCCCTTTTATAGAGGCCAGAAAAATCTGACCGTTGGGCTCTGTCAGAGCTACCGGTCGACCGGTTCCGGTCGACCGGCAACGGTCAAAAATCCGACCGTTGCAGCCTCCGGTCGACCGGCCCGGTCGACCGCGCAACTGGAGAAGAGAGAAAACTCTCTGTCGGTCGACCGGCCCGGTCGACCGATAATTCCCGAGAGCAAAGCTCTCTTAAGCGGTCGACCGGTCCGGTCGACCGTCCTCCAGTGCACACAGGCGTGCACGCTGTGCACGTCCGGTCGACCCGGTCGACCGGCCACTGTCAGTTCTGAAAAATCAGAACTGCCAGAACCTGAAAATTTGGGATTTAAGGATTGGTCTTTTTGGCTTAATAAAAATCCCACAAATACTTAGAAATTCTACAAAAATAGTTTTATGATATAGAAACATGCTTGCACAAAATCAAGGCATGTTATTGAAGATTTGACTATTTTTGTAACTTGGAAATATTGGCTCATAATAAAAACTGTTTTTCTAAAACAACATGTTTTTCCAAATTTTCATCAAATACAAAAACAAGATACACTTTAAAGCATAGTGTGTGTGGATATGATCCACTACACAATCAAGATGACATATCTAGTTTTTGACATAAAGCACTAAACTTGGTTTTGAAATATCAACATGTTTTTCCAAACTTTCATCAAATACAAAAACAAGATATACTCTAAAAGCATAGTGTGTATGGATATGATCCACTACACAATCAAGATGAAATATCTAGTTTTTGACAATAGGCTCTAAGCATGATTTTGGATATAAGATATGTAAACTATGAAATACCAAAAACCAAATTGTATTTTATCACAAATAAAAATCTTTTCTTAACTAGGAAAATCTTTTATGAAAATCATTCTATCAAGAGTTCTATCAAGAGTGTGTGTGTGATATAGACTTGAGCAATCCACCAAGTATCTATCCTTTACATTTTTATCTAAAACAAATAAAAATCTTATACCTAGACACAAGTCTTCAACTCCTTGAAGTCTTCACTTGAAGGCTTCTCATTTTCTTGACTTGGTCTACACATGCAATCCACCGAGCTCATCTCTAGATGTGATCTTGATGCATAGGCTCGTGAATCAACCGGTGCTAGCTTCCAACTTGACTTTAAATCCTTTGTTGAAGCTCCACACCTACTAAGATCTTGATAAGGAATCTGTCACTAATTAAACACAAGATCATTAGTAATCATAACTTCATGAGTTGATCATCATCAAAACTAGGGTGATAGGCCTTTGGGCCAACAGTAATTAGATCAAAATATATCCTTAAACGAATTTTTAAACACAAAAGACAAAAATAAACAGCTCACTTAAAATCTGCCCGTTACTGTTCAACGGACACATCGGTCGACTGGGCCGGTCGACCGGTAGATCAAAAATTTGACCGTTATAGGCTAGCGGTCGACCGACCCGGTCGACTGAGAAAACCTGTGAGCAAAAACAATATCCCGGTCGACCGCCCCGGTCGACTGGCAGACATGCACACTGATACGTGCCTCTGCCAGAACTGCGGTCGACTGGTCCGGTCGACCGGACCAGACTGACACAGACTCGGTCGACTGCCCCGGTCGACCGGATCAGGTCAAAAATCATTTTTGGAAAAGAAAATAAAGAGGATTTTGATTTTAACAAAAATTCTTTTGAACAGGGAATAGAATTAAACATAAAGATGTATTTGTAGGCAAAAACTTGTATGCAAAATATTTTTGTATAATTATAAGAAATTATTTTGGAATGAGCATGTGCGCAAAAACGTGTGTGATAGAGCTTCAAACCTATCCACTATTCTTTAACATACTATAAACTGAAAAACAAATTACATGAAGACTTCTTGAGCTATCTTCAAGTCTTTGAGCCATCCAAAGCCTTGCTAGTGCCTTCTCTTCTATGATCCTTCCTTGATGTGCAATTTTCCTTCCTTGCTTTGTGGAACTTAGAAGTTCTTGCAATAGCTAAGCAAATGGTCTCTAAACATGGTACAAACCTGAAACTTATCTTAACAAACTTATTAGTACCAAATAGCTCTAATTTGGTTTGTCATCATCAAAACACAAAACAATTGGAGAGTGTAACCTCTTGGGCCAACATAGTCGGCATCCGAAAAACTCGTCATTGAGAAATCTCCAGTTTTCGGATACCAAACCCATTCCAATAGTGCCCTTAATATAACAAATAATGCGTTTACCGCAATTAAATGAGATTCTTTGGGACACGATTGGAATCTAGTACAAAGACACATACTAAACATGATATCCGGCCTACTAGCCGTTAAATATAACAAACTACCAATCATGCTTCTATACAACTTAATATCAACACACTTATCTTGGTCATTCTTATCAAGCTTGGTGGTGGTAGCCATGCGAGTGTTGCAAATTTTTGAGTCTTCAAGCCCAAATTTCTTGATGAGTTCCTTGGAGTACTTGGCTTGACATATTAATATCCCATCGCGCATTTGCTTGATTTGGAGTCCAAGAAAATAATTCAATTCACCCATTAATGACATCTCAAACTCACGTTGCATGCATTGTTCAAACTTCTTACAAAGTAACTCATTAGTAGAACCAAAGATTATATCATCAACATATATTTGAACTATAAGAATGTCATTATCAACATGTTTAGTAAATAACGTAGTATCTACTTTGCCTTTAACAAAATCATTTGAAAGAAGAAAACTAGAAAGCCTTTCATACCAAGCTCTTGGAGCTTGTTTTAAACCATACAATGCTTTATCAAGTTTGAAAACAAAATTTGGATGTTCATGATCCACAAAACCGGGAGGTTGTTTAACATAAACTTCCTCATCAATAAAACCATTTAAAAATGCACTTTTTACATCCATTCGAAAAAGTTTAAAATTTTTAAAAGATGCATAAGCTAGTGTGATCCGTATGGCTTCAAGCCATGCTATGGGTGCAAAGGTCTCCTCAAAGTCGATTCCTTCAACTTGAGTGTAACCTTGGGCCACTAACCTAGCCTTATTCCTAATAACATTTCCTGACTCATCCAACTTGTTCCTAAAAATCTACTTAGTATCAATTATTGGTCTATCGTGGGGTCTAGGAACAAGGTGCCAAACTTGATTGCGCTCAAATTGATTGAGCTCTTCTTGCATAGCTAGCAACCAATATGAGTCACCCTCGGCTTCGAGGATGTTTTTGGGTTCAAAATGAGATATGAATGCAAAATTACCACACAATTCATGGAGTTTGGAGCGAGTAGTTACCCCTTTTGATACATCACCTATGATGAGATCTTTGGGATGATTTGTAGCGTATCTCCAATCTTTAGGAAGTGGTTGAGAGTTTTTCACTTCATCCTTTTGAACTTCACCAATGGATTCTTGCTTTTCTTCTTGAATGGGTGAGTCCTTCAAGGATATTTTCTCCATGTTCTCACCTAATGAGTCAATCTCTACAACATTCTCAACAATAGTATTAGATTCTTCAAATTTAACATGCATAGATTCTTCAATAGTATGAGAAGATTTATTGAATACTCTATAAACTTTGCTAGTACTAGAATATCCAACAAATATTGCTTCATAAGCCTTAGCATCAAACTTACCCAAATTATCTTTAGTATTCAAAACAAAACACTTGCATCCAAAAACAATAAAGTATGAAACATTTGGTTTTCTTAAATGATAAATTTCAAAAGAGGTTTTGAAAGCATTTTTACACAAATAAATACGGTTTGATATGTAGCATGCGGTGTTTACGGCCTCGGCCAATAAATATTGAGGGAGACCATATTCACTTATCATAGTCCTAGCCATTTCTTGAAGAGTTCTATTCTTCCTTTCTACTACACCATTTTGTTGTGGAGTTCTAGGACATGACATTTCATGCTTAATTCCCTTTTCATCACAATAAGTCATGAAGAGTTGGTTAACAAACTCACCACCTCTATCACTTCTTATTTTTAAAATTGAAAATCCTTTTTCTTTTTCAACCCTTTTTCAAGAAATCTTAAAATGCAAAAAAGTTTCATCTTTGTGTTCCAAAAAGAAAACCCAAGTGAAGCGAGAAAAATCATCAACTAAAACAAAAACATATCTACTTCCATTTAAGCTTTTAGTTTTAGTTGGTCCAAAAAGATCCATGTGAATCAATTCTAATGGCCTAGTTGACATGATATCCTTGATTGGTTTGAAAGAAGACTTGGTTTGTTTCTCAAGTTGGCACGCACCACAAATGTGGTATTTTTCAAACTTCAAACAAGGAATACCCTTCACCAATTCCTTAGAATTAATTCTAGCAAGGTGATCAAAAGATGCATGTTCTAATCTTCTATGCCAAAGTCATGAAATCTTATCAAAAGCATTTAAGCATTTAGTAGAACAATCCAAATTAAACATGTCAATAATATAGACATTATTTTCACGAAATCCAGTGAGAATACAATCATTAGTTTTACAATCAAAAATTTTGCAAGAAGATTCATGAAACACAACTTTAAAACCACGATCACATAGTTGACTTATGCTAAGCAAGTTATGTTTAACCCCATCAACAAGAACAATATTTTCTATTAAAGGAGATGCACCAATCTTAATGTTACCTATACCGATGATGATGCCCTTGGAGTCATCTCCGAAGGTGACGGTACCACCTTCAACGTACCTTGATAGGGTTGTAAAATTATTGATGTCCCATGTCATATGCCTTGAACAACCACTATCAAGGTATCACCGCTCCTTACGTCTTGGAGCCTTGGTGTGTACCTACATCAAATAATTTAGGACTTGATTTTGGTACCCATATTTTCTTGGGTCCTAGAGAGTTAGCGTTTCGAACCCACACAAGATTATTTGTCCTATTTATATGATCATAGCAAAATTTTGCCAAATGGCCATTCCGGCCACAATAAGTATATTTATAAATTCTACCATATTTAAAAGCATAATGAGCATGTGGCTTACGAACATGTGAATTGTGAGCATGAATTGTTTTATCATTTTTAACATGAGTTGTTTTATCATTTTTAGCATGTGAAGTGTGCATATGCTTCTTTGAAAACATTTCTTCTAATTTAGTGGTATTAAAAGCACATTCTTTTAAAACATTTTCTAAATCATTGATTTTAGTTTTTGATAAGGATAATTCATTTTCATCAATTTTTGGATATTTGGCTTTAAAAGCAATTTTATAAACATCAAACTCTCTTTTTGTTGAAACAAGATTAGAAGAAAGTTCATCCTTTTCTTTTGAAGAAATTACAAGTTGATTTTTAAGCATCTCAATTTCCTTTTTCAATTTTGAACATTCTACCTTTTTATCATCAAAACTTTTAGAGAGTTCAACAAAAGCACGTACTAACATTTCTCTACTTATTTCATTTTCATCATCAAGAGGTTGAGTAGTTACCTTGGGTGTGTTTGCCATGAAACACATATTTGCCGTGTCGACTTCATCTTCGGATTCACTTTCGAATCCCAAGTGGCTTTGTATACCTTCTTTTCAACCGGCCTCTTTTGCTTCAAGGAGGAAGTCATCTTTTTCTTGAAATCGGGACAATCGGCCATGATGTGTCCGGGTTTCTGACAGTTGTAGCATATGATCCTTTTCTCCTCCTTCCCTTCCCATCGCTTTCTATAGTTTAGTTTATTCTTGCGGTACATTCTCTTTACATTTCTCACAAGGAGAGATAGCTCTTCATCCTCTTCTTCATCTTCTTCATCGTCATAGTTGGTAGAGGAAGACTTGAAAGCTATGGAGTTTTTCTTTTGAGGTACCGCTTCTTCTCTTGCCTTCTTCTCTATCTCATGAGTCTTTAGGTTTCCGATTAGACTTATGAGCTCCATCTCGTTTTTGTCATTCAACTCCTTCAAGGTGGTAGCTTTGATTTCCCATGACGAAGGAAGAGCACGAATCACTTTACGCACCTTTTGGTCGTTGCTTATATCATCACCTAGAGAAGAAAGAGCATTGGTAATCTTAATAAACTTGGTAATCATATCATCAATAGATTCTTCTTCTAGCATTTTAAAACTTTCATATTGGGAACGCAAGAGATCTATCTTAGCTCTCTTGACTTGTGATGTCCCCTCATGAGTGACCAATAAGTGTTGCCAAATCTCATAGGCGGATTTGCAATGGATAACCCGTATTAGATCATCCTCATTCAAAGCTAAAAGTAGGGCATTTTGAGCCTTAGAGTTAGCTTCATATTCCTTGAAGGTAAGTTCGGACCAAGTGTCCTCCTCACTTTCGGATCTACTATAAGGCTTGGTCAAGGACTTAGCAACTAAACTACCTAGAGATTGTAGAAAAATAGTCATCCTAACTTTCCATATAGGAAAGTTGAGTCCATCAAATTTGGGAGGGGTCTTAATGTTACCGGCCATCTTTACTAGTGTATGAATGAAAATATGCAAATAGTGATTAGCAAAATTTTAGGATCTCTCTAAGGAAGTGAAGCCAAAAACTAGAGTCCTAACTCTGATACCAATTGAAATCACCTAGAGGGGGTGAATAGGTGATAATGCTAATCAATGCACAAATTAAAATGTTATGATGGAACGATCACCCGAAATAAGACTAGAAGTCGAATATCCTGTGAAGGGCTCTGAACTCCTTCCTCGTGATTCCTCCAGATAAGAGTTTGAGGTGCGTAATGCAATCTTATTGTGTGAGTATTGATTGACAATATGGCAATGAATATGAAGCAAGTAAACCAATCGCAAATACTGAGATTTGTTTTGAGGTTCGAGCACCCAGCTCTACGTCCCCGCCTTCACCCAGAAGGATTTTTCAACCACTATAACTTTCACAAAGAGTTACAACCACACCGGAGTACCCAACTCCTCAATCACACTCCTCTAGTCCAGAGGTAGTGGAGCCACAAGTACAAGAATATCTTGGTGATCAAAAGACCACAAGCCCTCTTTTCAAAACCTTTTTCCCTTACAAAAACCTTAGAGAATAATGTGTAGGATTGAAGCTGAAGTTTGTAAGTGAAAAAGAAAATGAAATTGAAGAGTGTTTTGAACCAAAAACTTCAGTAAATAGAGAGAATTTTGAGCACAAAAACAGAGAACAAAAACTTCTTTTGAAAGCCTTAAACTTGAATACTTTTTGAAAAAGATTGTTGTGTTTACCTCAACCCTAATCATCCCTATTTATAGGATAAAGGTAGGGATTAAAGAGTAAACTATTATAATAAATAATTAGGAAATATTTGACCCAAAACAAACCCCCCAAATCGTTTAGAGATAAAACTCACGTTTAAAAATGTGTTTAATAAAGTAGTCGTTGGGGCTGAAATCAAGCACACGGTTGACCGGCCGGTCAACCGGGTTTTCAAAAATTTTAGCCGTTGCCAGCCCACGGTCGACCGCCCGGTCGACCGAAACAAACAGAGACTAAGGTACTTTCAGTCGGCCGAAGGTCGGTCGACCGAAATGGGGTCTGGTCGACTGCCCGGTCGACCGGGAGACGTGCACACATGCACGCACCCAAATGGTGAGAAGCCCGGTCGACCGCCCGGTCGACCGTTCTGACCTGAAACAGAGTCGGTGATCGCAACAGGCCAAAAATCAGTCTTATGAAAAAGGTTTTGAAGATCTTGATAGTTTTCAAAGTAGTTTTGATCAAAACTTGGTATAATATATAAAATGGAGTTTGTAAGTAATAAAATATGTTTAAAAACATTTTGTATATAGGAGAGATACCCTTAAAATAAATCATGTGCAAAATCTTGTGTGTAGGGAATATTGAGCTTCAACACAATACACTATTCTTTAACACACTAAAAAATATAAAAACAGAGAAATGAAGTCTCTGAGCCGCGTTACACCAAGCTAGAGCCTTCTCTTCTATGAAACCGTCCTCTTTCGCCATTTGCCTTTAAGCATCATAATTCCTTGCAATAGCTTAGAAGGACCATCATGAATAGTACTAACCTGAAACTCATTCTAAACAACTTATTAGTACCATATAGCTTCTATGTGTTTTGTTATCATCAAAACTTAAACAAATGGAGAGTGTAACCTTTTGGGCCAACACTTTGAAGCTTGCTGTACCTCTGATCTGTATTGACAACTTACCTTGGCTTGAAGGTGATTATAGCATGGCATAGAGGATCTTCCCCATTCCCATTCCCATTCTAAACTATAAAATAAAGGTGCAAGGTAAACTAATTTAGAAATGGATCTCCATCACCATAAGTCATCTGCGGCACTTGCAAGGGTAAGGCATAATCGAGGCTATTGGATTCATTTGGATTACAAGAACCTCAAAGAAAAGTAAAAAAGAAGAGGAATAAGAATATAAAATGCAACCTTCGATTGAAATAAAGTAACGATGGAAGAAAGGATGAAACATACACTGATGTCACTTCTCGATACAACCTTCTTCTCTTTCTCTCATGAAACTTCTTTCTAATCTAAACTATAAATAAACTGAATATTACATTATAAAAAGAAAGAAAAACTAAACTAAACTAAAGTAGGAACTAGCCTAGAATCTCTCTGCAGAGTGATGCCCTTTTGCCTTCAGAAATTGCAGTATTTATAGGATAAAAGGAGTGCCAAAGGGTGGTGAAGAGATGAGCTCAAATCATTAGTCCAACAGCCAATATCCTTATCAATATTATCCCTTTGTATATTGATAAATTCATCTCCAGACTTCTAAATTTGAGATTATTTTTGTTGATTTCTCAAGTAAGGATAATAATCTAAATAAATCCAAATAAATCCGGTTTAGTTGGAATAGATTTGGGAATATCCTTGCTCTGTTATCCCATATTTCTTGATAGGATTTGCCTCTGAATTTGGTAGTATCCCCTTTTATCTTCAAGAAACTAAATAGATTCACATAAATCTGATTTAACTGATTTTTATTTGGTATTATCTTCAATTAACCAAATAGATCCAATTAAATCAGAAGTTAACTGGATTTTATTTGGTGTTACCTTTTCTTCCTTAATTAAGATAAATCTTCAAAATAAGACATTAAGATAAGAAATTAGCAAGATTTATTACAAAATAGATGTAAGAATATAATAATAGATATATAATAAACGTGTTCAGTCAGGAGTTTATATGTTACTCGTATCATTTTATATGAAAGATTAATATATTTTAGCAGTTTGATTACCGGTACACTTCATGAGATATCAGTGAGTGTTCACCTAATTTATTTAGTTAATATGAGCATTTATCAGCGTTATTTCATATATTAGTTGTTTGACACTATTGGCTTAGGCCTAGTAGCGTATATCTTGGATTGTTACTCATTTTGATCTATTAATTGGCTGGTCTAGTTTGTGTTTCAGGACAGATAGCATATTTTATGTATAGTGTTTTTTGGAAATTGTTGGTGATTATTTCGCTGGAACTCTTTTAGATATTGAGGATAGGTAGATGTGGCATTGCTTTACCGATAGACTGACCTTCCTGTTTTGAATTGGTACAGACTTATTTAGAGTTGGAGTTAACATGAGCTACATATTCTTTTATTGGAGTCTTGATTGATATGTAGATGAGATGTATGATGGAAGGATGATGATCAAATGTGTGAATATGATACCGTTGACTGATGTATACGATGAGACCGACTTTTGAATTGTTAGGAGTTATTATTTCTGGATTCGCCATTAAGAAGTTTAACTGAATAGATGACCTTGTTGATGGTGACTACTAGATATAGATATAATTTATATTACATGTGGATCAAGGACGTTACACTCTTTAATTATGATCTTGATTTCCATCGAAAAAGTCTGATGTTGAGGATATTCGATTATTTATTTGTGACCTCAGTATCTGTTAATTTAGTTGAGCTTAAGGATATTCAGTACTTCATGATTGATTCTTAGTTATTGTTGTTATTCAGTTATAGAGATAGAGTTATGGAGATAGAGATTTAATTGATATCGGTGACAATGTTATATCTTAAGAGTTTATAACAATTATTAAATTATTGGTGATACTATTGTGGTTAGCGATTTCATGGATATCAGTGATTATATATATATATTTTCAGAGTTTGATAACAATTATCAGTTTATCAGTTGTTAGTGAGACTATTGTGTTAATGACTTTATATCTTCAGTATTCAGATGTCAATTATTAGTTGTCAATTATCAGTTATCAGATATGAGTTAATCAGTTATCAAATATCAGCTAGTATTGATATTATCAATTGTTGGAGATATTCGGTTACTATTACATCCTATATATAACCTATTGTTGCTTGTTAATAAAAGACATCATAACCCGGCGAAAGAGGTAATTGCCTGATAATGCATGTCGTTTATTTTGGAAGGACTTATGATGGTATACTGAATTATGCGTCTACCATGAGAAATCAAGGTAGTACTGGCTACGTAGTTATTCAGTTGTCAATATTCAATTGTCAGGGCTATGCCCAAATTATGGTGCCATAATACAAGTTTTTTTTTGTGGGGATGTGGTCTTCAGTTATTAGAACCTTGCGGCTTGTCCTACTTCTGCTCCAGAGGTATCAGACCATGGTACCGGGCATGCACTGTACCCTTTCAAAACACATGCAATACATTGGCAGGCAGTTATAATAACGATAATATTATTTAATATGTGAAAAAATGGTTGTGGTAGGGGACACAGTCAAGTACTACATTATTTAGGTTAATAATAACTAACCAGATTAGAGATATATGATAGATCACACGTCTTTGACATCAGTTGTTTCCTTTTACTGTGATATAAGTTATATTTCATTAATAGCTTTGTTCATAATATTGGTTACTCAGTTGTCTTCTATTTACAGTTCTATTTATGTTATAATTCTATACACACTGATTATATGCACAATTACCTTTTCCCATTTTTTACGTGCTCATTGGGTCGCTTTTTGATGACCTTGGATTTGCATGTTCAGATTGGATGTTTTATTTCATTAATCAGGTGTTCGTTGAGATCGTACGCTTCAGAGGAGCCTAGAGTTACCCTCATTTTGATCATCGGTATTCCTGTTTTCTTATTCTATTGATTCCTTATTCTCTATGTACTAGTTTCAGTTATCACCCTATTTCATTTCTATGTTCATTATTTTCATGTATGGATATTTATATGTATATTGTAGTGATTATGATTTATTATAGTTTAATTTTTATACCTTGTTCAGGTTACTTAAGGCTTAGTGCGAATACGTGAGGTATTTTTCTTATGTATAAATGTCGCTGACTCTCATCACGTCTCCCCACCATCGTATTTTGTGAAGCGGGGCATGACAGGGTTTTTTGGTATCAGAGCCTAGGTTTTCAACTTACGATGTGTACTTTTTACTTTTTTTTCACATGAAGACCTAGTTCATACCTGTAACTTGACATGAGCTATAATTATACTGCAATATACATATCATATTCACATTATGATATTGAGTGCACTTGAAAATTGACTGTCCTCCCTTTGAAAATCTATTTCTTTAATCTTTTGATATCCCTGATATCTACTCTTCTTCTAGATTAATCTGGATTCCTTCTTGATTCCTATCCTTCATCTCGATTCTATTTCAATGATTCTATCTCTTGGAACTGGTTATTCAATGTTGAAGCTGGTAATAGAAATAAGAGTAGCGTAGCGGAAGCGTGGTGGATCCATGATGTGCCAAGAAGTGACGTGGAAGCTTGGTATCTACTCTTTTGATTTTGATTCTTTTTAGCATTCCCTACATTATTAAAATTTCAGGGACGAAATTTTTTAAGGGCGGTAGAATGTAATATCCCTAATTAATAATACAGTACTTGTATTTAATTTTAAAATATTTATTTGGCTTCAAATATTTTTTTATTATTATTAAATATGTAAATTATTTTGAGAGATTAAATGTTAATTTGGATTATTTTTTTACTATTATTTCTATTTTTACCATTATTATTAATTGTTATTTAATTGTTACTATTATCATTTCATTATGTTATTATTTATTATTATAAGAGTTATTATCATTAATATTATTAATATTATTTTTGTTGTTATTATTAATTACTATTATTAATATTAGTTGTTATCATCATTGTTATTATTATTATTACTGCTATACGTGTGTAATATTTTTGTTGTTATTATTGTAATTAGTATTATTAATTATTATTAGTGTTAGCACTATTTATTTATTTTGACATTAGTATTAATATTAATAGTAGTGGTAATTGTTTATTATCATTGCTATTGTTATTGTTACTATTAATTATCATTATTATTGTTAATTTTGTTGTTATGATTATTATTATCATCATCCTCCCCAACCCATTAGCCCTATTCCTAAACCCATTAATCCTAACCTCAATAACCAAACCCATAACCTATTAGACCCAATTCTCAAACCCAAAGCCCATTAACATTTATCCCCATATAACCCTACTCATAAACCTAAACCTAACCTAATTATCTCCTTTTCTTCCCCTATATGCACAGTCGCCATCACCCTTCTGTACCCTGCTTGCCGGCCATCTCCACCCATCCGCTGAAGCCGCAGCCACCTCTGGCAGCCCACAGACCACCATACACAAACCCCGATCTCCTCCCCAAGATCCACCCGCAACCTCTCCTCCCTGGTCGTGACCATGTCGTGCTACCCTCCTCCAACAGCACACCAGACCACCTCCCACAGCCACCGGGCTCCTTCTCTTCTTCCCAAGACCACCACAGCCCATCTCGACAACTCCTCTATGCAGAAAGTTTCTCCCCCACCTGCTCTTCCATGCCGCCTACCTGCTACAGAGATTCCCCGCGCAGTTCGCGCTTACCCCTGCAACCCCAAGCCACGCACACCCTTTGCGTCCTACACACAGCCCCACCTCTGCCGAGACTGCGCCATGGCCGCCGTGGGCCATCCACAACTCCGAGGAGCTCCATGAGCCCCTCCGGCAGTCTGATCTTCTTTGTGGGCACTCCGGCAAAACATCATGTCCCTTCGCGGCCTTCTCCTCTACCAGCGAGCAACCCCATGGTCGCATCTTTCCTTTTGTCATGAGTCTCGACCTCTTCTCTCAAGTTTCCCCCTCTCTCTATTTGTTATGTGAGTGTTTATAAGTGTGTATTTGTGTTTCTAGTTGTGTGTTGGGTAAATAGGTATGCTTGTATGCATGTGTGTATGCACGTGTGTTAGCGTTTAGGTGTGTGTGCATGAATTAGAGTGTTTGTTAGTTGTATTTATGTTATGTCTGTCTGTCTGTATGTAATGTGCGTGAGTGTATGTAGTGAAATCACCTAGAGGGGGTGAATAGGTGACTAACTAATCTAACAGGAATTAATGTGGAATTAAAACTATTAATGCAAATTAAAAATTCTTAAGCTAAACACACAAGGTATAACCTAAGAGTGTAGCCGAATTCCCGTGAAGGGCTCTGGACTAACTCCTCAAGATTCCTCTAGATAAAAGTTGAGGTGCCGCTATGGCTCTCTTGGTTGAATACAAGTGTGAGCAAACAATCCCAAGCATATAACAATTAGGCACAAGATATATCAAGCATATAAAGATAAAGGCAATATAAGTATGCAAGATATAAAGACAAGTAAGAGATATAGAGAGAGTAATCACAAACACGGGAGATTTGTTTCGAGATTTAAGCACTCTTACTCTACGTCCCCGCCTTCAACACTGTGAAGGATTTCCACTAAAAATAATCCCAACGGATCACTCAGTGCCGCAACACCTACAAGCGAGTTTACACTAGAACTCCTTTGGACTCTCTAGTCCCTCTCTTGTTCCCGCAAGAACAACACATGCAAGCACACTTACTTGTCGAGGCCAAACCTTTACACCGAGCTCTCACTAGAACTCAAAACAACGCAAACCCGCAAGTCCACCTCCTCAAAACAAGAATGAACACTTTGGTGATCTAAACACTTTGATCACCTAAAACAACTCTCACAACAACTCTCGTATAGGATGGATATAGAAATGGAAAGCTCAAGTATGTATGAGAAAAACTTAGATTGATTTGGTGGTGAAAAACTAAAGAAATCACTTTTGAAAATACTCTTGAAAAACTCTTCTTTTGATATGAAAATATTGGCTCTTAAAAAAGTGGAGATAAATACTAAATGATGTATGAAAACCTAGCTTGAAAATCTACTTTAAAGCTTATCTAAAACAGTCCAAGAGAAGCCCCTTTTATAGGCTTTAAAAATCTGCCCGTTGGAGGCCAACTTAGCAGTTCAGACTGTTGACGGTCGACCGCCTGGTCGATCGCCAACGGTCGATTTTTTGACCGTTGGGAAGGTCGGTCGACTGGCCGGTCGACCGCCAACTGGGCAATGACCCAGCGGTCGACCGCCCGGTCGACCAGGCCATTTCCAGAGAGCGAAGGCTCTCTGGCGGTCGACCGTGTGGTCGACCGGCCCTGGCCGTGCACGTTTTGTGTACATCAGTTGACCGCCCGGTCGACCGACCTCTGGCTCGGTCGACCGTGCAGTCGACCGGCAGAAGGCCAAAAACAGTATTTTCAGGGATTTAAAAGTTGTCTTCTTACCTTTGATAAAATCCCATAAATCCACAAAAAATCTACAAAAATAAGTTCAGTATTATACTTGAAAATACAAACATGTTTGAGTAAAAATCAAAACAAGTTACAAACATGTTGAACTATTTTTGTAACTAAGAAATTTTGGCTTATAACAAAATCTGTATTTTTTCAAATTGATTTTTTAAAAATTTCTCCAAATACAAAAATAAGATATTCTAAACACTTTTAAAGCTTAGTGTGCAGGGATATGATCCACTACACATATATGATGAAGTATCTATGTTTTTGACATTAAGCTCTAAATAAAGTTTTGATAAAAACATGTATACTTTGAAGCTCAAAAATCAAAATGTATTTTCTAAAACGAAATCTCTTTTATGAAAACACATCTAATCTTGTGTGTGGGTGTATATGATACTTGAGCAATCCACCAACTAATCTATCCTTTATATTTTATCTAAAAACTAAATCTTCACAAAAACAAACCTAGACACAAGTCTTCTCTTGAAGGTCTTCTTCTCCTTCTTGACTTGGTCCAAACTTTGATCCAATGAGTTAGACTCCTCTTGAGTGCTTGATGTGGTCTTGGTGCATAAGCTCTTGAATCAACACGTGCTAGCTCTAAAACTTGACTTTAAATCTTTTGTTGAAGTTAAAAACCAACTAAGATCTTGATCACATATCTGAGACTAATTAAACACAAGATCATTAGTACCATAAATACATAAGTTAATCATCATCAAAACTAGAGTGATGGGCCTTTGGCCAACAATCTCCCCCTTTTTTGATGATGACAAAACTCATGGAGTTATATATACATGGATTAAAATTAAGCTTCATAGAAACTCCTCCTTAACTCATGCATAGTAATAAACAATAAGATATTCAATGAAGTACATGAAATAAACAAATATATATACATCAACAAGGTGAGAGAAACATGCAAACATCTAAAATCCTTTCCCAAAAACCTTTTCCCCTTTTTGTTTAAACTTTCAAAAACGTTCTCCCCATTTTGTAAAACACAAGATGCATAAACTCAATATATGCAAACACTCAAATATGCATAAATAAACTCAAAATCTTTCTCCCCCTTTTTGTCAATCATCAACAAAGGGGTAAAATAAAACAAATCAAGAATAAGAATATATATGCGATATACATTCATGAAGAGGAAGACGCTAAGTTAGCTTCCCTGCATACATGCATTACATGAAGAAGAGATGATAAGCCCTAACTTATATAACGCATAATATACAATGCATAAGTAGAGATGTTAAGCTCCCCTACACACATGTATCACATAAAGAAGAGATGTCAACCTCCTCAATATAAGATACACTCAACATGAATCTATATATAGAAGAGATGTTAAGCTCCCCTTGCATATAGACAATAGATATCAAAACATTCTTAACACAAATTGTTAAAATACTTAAACAAATTTTGAGATACCATTTGTACATAAACAAAATTTTAAGATACCAATTGTAAATAAACAATACAAATTTTGAATTTTTCTTAAATCAACAAATCAATTTGAGATATCACATGATTTTGATACCATATTGTATATTTTGATATTAATGAAAGAAAATATTTTATATTTTGATATCAATTGAAATATATGGTAAATTTTGATACCAAATAGGTCCCAATTGGAAATTGAAACATATTGATACCAATTGAAGTATATTGTAAATTTTGATATCAATAAAAATACCAATTGAAAATAATGCATAAGCTTATTAAAATACCAATTGAGATGCAAATTGAAATCAAGATTTAATTCAAGCTTAGCATAAATATAATTTGTACTTTAAACATGTAAATATATTGTAAATCAAGTACAAACAAAAACATATATATGTATGAAAAGAGAATACCAATGAAAATGATATTATTTGAAATGAAGCATACATATAATAAAATATGAGTATACAAAAAAATATCAATTGTGATAGCAATTGAAAATATGATGTGAATCAAGTGTATAACTCATAAAGATCTACCCTTTTCATGCACATGTAAAAGATATTTAATTTGAGCATATAAGGCATGGTCGCCCATCCATCCGCCCTTATAGGGTAGAAGTTTTCAAAAATAGATTTAAAAATAGTTGTGCATAGTTTGAAAGCACTACCAAATGAAGAATAAATAACTAGTTAAAGTAATTTGTAAAAAACTAGTTAAAAATCCTTCAAACATGAAATCAAATCATATATATCTCATGAAACATATCAAATACACAAGAGTTGACACTCGAAATCTATTAAGACTCATAAAAGTGTTCATGAAACAAAGTCATGAATAAACAAAGAAATAATGTGAGTGTACAAGCATCATGTGAATAGCATATTCATGAAAATAGTTAATGAGGCTCAAAAACATCAAAGAAGAAATTCTTTTATCAAACAAATATGAAAGTCATGAAAATTCATTTTTCATTTAAAGGCAAATTTCAAGGCATATGTATGATTTATCAAAACTAACAATATACATACATATCCTAAACTTAAATGAGTCTATAATGTAATTTGCATGAAGGCAAGTGACTCAAGGGTATACATGTATATTTATTAGTTTTAGATAAATATAACATATACATGAAACAAAACATGCACAAAGATAGGTAAAATAAGTGTAAATGAGGGAATCATTAAAACTAGACTATACATGTACATGTAATGAGTACAAATGAGCAATGAAGTACAAACATATAAGAATCAAATATTGTTCACTATTTGTACAATTATATACACAAGTTTTGACAAAAACTACATCTAAATAAGTATTTACCTCATGAAGCACGAAACATGAACATGCTAAAAAATCATCAATGTAAAAGCATGTAAATAAAATAGGAGTTTAGAGATAATTACCAAACCAAAGAACTATACTCTAAGTCTCCAAAACATGGTGGTCTTCCCACCAAACTCCTTGATAGTAATGCATCAATTTGTAGTGTCCATCAAGCCCGTGCATCCACCACCAAGTATCAACTTTCTCACGTCATGTGAGAACCAACACCTACATCAAACACAAGATGTGAGAATTTTGGTACCCATTCTCTTTTGGGTCCATGGGGGTTAGCATGATTTGGAACCCAAACATTTTTGTTAGCAAAATTAATAGCATTTATCTTATCATAACAAAACTTTGCTAAATGGCCTTTGGGGCCGCAATGTGTACACTTGTACACTCTAGTATGCACATGTGAATGAGTGTGATCATGACATGCAAATATGCATAAGTATGTTGTGGGTGATGTGCATGAACATGTGGAACTTGTTTCTTTTGAAACAAGGTTTTCAATCTATCATGGTTAAATGCACAATTGCTCAAAATTGAGCCCAAACAATTTATTCTATTTTTTAAAAATTTAATCTCATTTTATCAATGGTTGTAGCATGAAAAGCATGGTCAACAATCTTGTTCTTTTTAGAAACATTTTCTTTTTCCTTTGAAACAATTTTCTTTTTAAAGAGTTGTTTTCTTGTAAAGCAATTTCTTTTTCCTTTTCCACCAAAATAATCTTATTTTTCAAAGAGGTATTTCCTTCACAAATATCATTTAATTTAGAAGACAAGAAAATATTCTCATTCTTCATGAAATCATTTTCTTTTGAAATGCATTCCAATTTATTTTTAAAAGAGTCATTTTCTTTTAATAAAGAAGTGTTGTTCTTTTTCAATTTATTATCATCCTTTTTAAGCAATTCATATTTTTCAAGAAGTTGTTGACAAAATGATTCAAGCTCATTGTAAGACATATCAACATCCTCTTCTAACTCGGATTCAGAGTTTACCTCAAGGGGGTTATCCCCTTGGACCATATAGCATACATTGGAAGCCTCCCTTCCAACATCCGAGTCGCTCCCCGTATAGTATTGCTCTTGTTCGCCAAGGGAGACAATGGTGTTCAAACTACAAAAGCCGAATAAAAATTAGAAACCATAGATAAATATTCATCATTTAGAGTACTCTTTAAAGCATGGATGACTTTTGCATTAGCCTCAAGATATTTTCCATTTAAATAATAAAAATCTTTAATAGTAGCAAAATAAACATGAATACCTAGGGCTTTGAGGAATAATGACATCTTAACTTTCCAAGCTTGGATGTTAAGAATATCAAAAGTAGGAGGTGACATGAAATCTATGTGTGTGTACAAATATTGTGATAAGCTATAAATGAGGATCTTTAACTCAAGGTGGTAAGACCCAAATCAAGAGCACCAAGCTCTGATACTAATTGAAATCACCTAGAGGGCGGTGAATAGGTGACTAGCTAATCTAATGGGAATTAATGAGAAATTAAAACTATTAATGCAAACTAAAATTCTTAAGCTAAATACACAAGGTATAACCTAAGAGTGTAGCTGAATTTTCCGTGAAGGGCTCTGAACTAACTCCTCAAAATTCCTCCAGATAAGAGTTGAGGTGCCGCTATGGCTCTCTTGGTTGAATACAAGTGTGAGCAAACAATCCCAAGCATATAACAATTAGGCACAAGATATATCAAGCATATAAAGATAAAGGCAATATAAGCATGCAAGATATAAAGACAAGTGAGAGATAGAGAGAGAGAGCAATCACAAATACGGGAGATTTGTTTCGAGGTTCGAGCACTCTTGCTCTACGTTCCTGCCTTCAACACTATGAAGGATCTCCACTAAAAATGATCCCACTGGATCACTCGGTGCTGCGACACCTACAAGCGAGTTCACACTAGAACTCCTTTGGACTCTCTAGTCCCTCTCTTGTTCCCGCAAGAACAACACACGCAAGCACGCTAGCTTGCCAAGGCCGCACCTCTACACCAAGCTCTCACTAGAACTCGAAACAACGCGAACCTGCAAGTCTGCCTCCTCAAAAGAAGAATGAACTTTGGTGATCTAAACACTTTGATCATTTAAAACAACTCTCATAACAACTCTCCTATAGGATGGATATAGTAATAGAAAGCTCAAGTATGTGTGAGAAAAACTTGGATTGATTTGGTGGTGAAAACTCAAGAAATCACTTTTAAAAACACTCTTGAAAAACTCTCCTTTTGATATAAAAATATTGGCTCTTAAACAAGTAGAGATAAATACTAAAAGATGTATGAAAATCTAGCTTGAAATTCACTTCAAATCTTGTCTAAAACAGTCCAAGAGAAGCCCCTTTTATAGGATTCAAAAATCTGTCCGTTGGAGGCCAACTCAGCAGTTCAAACTACTGACGGTTGACCGCCCGGTCAACCGCCAATGGTCGACTTTTCAACCGTTTGGAAGGTCGGTCGATCGGCCGGTCGACCGCCAACTGGGCAATGACCCAACGGTCGACCGCCCGGTCTACCGGGCCATTTCCAGATAGCGAAGGCTCTCTAGCGGTCGACCGTGCGGTCGACCAGCCCTGGCCGTACACATTTTGTGCACGTTGGTTGACCGCCCGGTCGCCCAACCTCTGGCTCGGTCGACCGTGCGGTCGACCGGCAGAAGGCCAAAAACAGTATTTTCAGGGATTTAAAAGTTATCTTCTTATCTTTGATAAAATCTCATAAATCCACAAAAAATCTACAAAATAAAATTCAGTATTATACTTTGATATACAAACATGTTTGAGTACAAATCAAAACATGTTACAAATATTTTGAACTATTTTTGTAACTAAAAAATTTTGACTTAAAACAAAATCTGTATTTTTTCAAATTGATTTTTTTAAAACTTCTCCAATACAAAAACAAGATATTCTAAACACTTTTAAAGCTTAGTGTGTATGGATATGATCCACTACACATATATGATGAAATATCTATGTTTTTGACATTAAGCTCTAAATAAAGTTTTGATAAAAACATGTATATTTTGAAGCTCAAAAATCAAAACGATATTTTCTAAAGCAAACTCTCTTTTATGAAAATACATCTAAATCTTGTGTGTGAGTGTATATGATACTTGAGCAATCCACCAACTAATCTATCCTTTACATGTTATCTAAAACCAAATCTTAACAAAAACAAACCTAGATACAAGTCTTCTCTTGAAGGTCTTCTTCTCCTTCTTGACTTGGTCCAAACATTGATTCAATGATCTAGACTCCTCTTGAGTACTTGATGTGGTCTTGATGCACAAGCTCTTGAATCAAAACGTGCTAGCTGTAAAACTTGACTTTAAATCTTTTGTTGAAGCTAAACACCAATTAAGATCTTGATCATATATCTGAGACTAATTAAACACAAGATCATTAGTACTATAACTACATGAGTTAATCATCATCAAAACTAGAGTGATGGGCCTTTGGGCCAACATGTAGATGCGTAGGTATGCATGTATGTTATGTATATAAGAGTGTGTGTTGTATATGTGTACATGTACAGATGTGTATGTGTATGTATTGTATATGCTTGTGTGTATGAATGAGTGCATGCATGTGTATGTACAAGTGTGTATGAGTATATATATTATGTGTGCATGGTTGCATGTTGCAGCAATTCAGATCTGATCGTGAGATCCGATCCCAGTAACAAGAGACTCGGATTTGTGTTTGTTGTAGATCTAATAAACTAGCGATTTGAAAACCGACCATGAGATGATCTGGAGATCCGCACCGATTCGTGCAATAAAAACCAGACGGCGATTCCGACCCAAATTGTGTCATTTCATATGAGTATTGTTATTTTATTTCCTTATTTACTATTGTCAATAGGCATTTATATATTATTCATATCAAACGATTAATATATTTTAGCAGTTTGATTACCCTTATCCCTTCATGAGATATCAATGAGTGTTCACCTTATTTATTTAGTTGATATGAGCACTTATCAGCGTCATTTCAGTATTAGTTGTTCGACGCTATTAGCTTAGGCTGTTACTCATTTTGATCTATTGATTGGCTATCGTAGTTCGTATTTGAGGACAAATAGCATATTTATGTATAGTGTTTATTGGTAATTGTTGGTGATTATTTCGACTGAAACTCTTTTGGATATTGAGGATAGGTAGATGTGATATTGCTTTACCGATAGACTGACCTTCCTGATTGTATTAGTATAGACTTATTTAGAGTTGGAGTTAACCTAAGCTACATATTCTTTTATTGGAGTCTTGATTGATATGTAAATGAGATGTATGATGGTGGGATGATGATCAAATGTGTGAATATGATACCCTGATCTATGATGAGACCGACTTTTGGACTGTTAGAAATTATTATTCTGGATTCACCATTAAGGAGTTTGACTGAGTATAGATGACCTTATTGACGATGACTACTAAATGTAGAGATGATCTAGATTACATGTGAATCGAGAATATTACACTCTATAGTTATGATCTTGGTTTCCGTTGGATAAGTCTGATGTTGAGGATATTCCATTCTTTATTTGTGACCTCAGTATCTGTTGATTGAGTTGAGCTCAAGGATATTCAGTACTTCATGATTGATTCCTAATTATTGGTGTTATTCAGTTATAGAGATAAAGTTATTGAGACAGAGATTTAGTTGATACCGGTAACAATATTATATCTTCAGAGTTTTTGACAATTATTAAACGATATTAGTTATTGGTGACACCATTGTGGTTAATGATTTTATGAATATCAGTGATTATATACATTTTCAGAGTTTAATGATAGTTATCAGTTGTTAGTGAGACTATTGTGTTAATAACTCTATATCTCCAGTATTCAGATGTCAGTTATTAGTTGTCAGTTATCAGTTGTCAGATATGAGTTATTCAGTTATCAGATATCAGTTAGTATTGACATCACCAGTTGTTGGAGATATTCGGTTACTATTACATTCTATATATAACCTATTGTTTCTTGTTAATAAAAGACATCATAACCCAAGAAAAAGGGGTAATTGTCTGATAATGCATGTCGTGTATTTTGAAAGGACTTATGATGGTATATTGAGTTATGAGTTCCACCATGAGGAACCAAAGTAGTACTCACTACCTAATTGTTCAGTTGTCAGTTGTCAGGACTATGCCTGGATTATGGCGTCACACTAGTTGTCTTTTTGTGTGGGGCTGTGGTATTCAGTTATTAGAGCCTTGTGACTTGTCCTTCTTTAGCGCCAGGGGTGTTAGACCGTGGTACCAGACATGCACGGTACCCTTCCCAAACACATGCACTTCATTGGCAGGCATTAACAAGAATATTATTTGGTATGTAGAAAAACAGCTGTGGTATGGGGCAAAGCCAAGTACTATATTAGTTAGGTTAATAATAATCAACCAGATTAGAGATATATGATAGATCACACCTCTTGACATTAATTGTTAACTTTTACTGTGATATGAGATATTTCATTCATAACTTTGTTTATGATATTGGTTATTCAATTGTCTTCTATTTACAGTTCTATTTATGTTATTATTGTATACACAATGATTATATTCACGGGCACTTTTTTCCCTTTTTTACATACTCATTAGGTCGCTTTTTGATGATCCTGAATTTGCATGTTTAGATTGGATGTTTTATTTCATTGATCAAGTATTCGTTGAGATCATACGCGAGAAGCCTAGAGTTACCCTGAGTTCGATCATCGGTATTCTTTTTTTCTTTTATTCCGTTGATCTTTATTCCCTATGTACCAATCTTAGTTATCATCATATTCCTTTTCTATGTTCATTGTTATCATGTGTGGACATTTATATATGTATTGCAATGATTGTGATTTATTATAGTTTAATTTTATAACTTGTTCGGGTTATTTAAGGCTTAGTGCGTATACGTAAGGTATTTTCCTTGCGTATAATCATCGCCGACTTTCATCACGTCTTCGCTCCAGCGTATATTGGAAGCGGGGTGTGACACACAATAAGAAGAACCTACTGACTTAAAAATGAGTATGAAAAACCCAATTCAGTCTAGAAATGATTTTACTCAATCTAGCAATAGGCTAAAAGCACAAATGAGTCGTTTAATTATCATAGTGAAAGATATGAATGAGAAAACTCTACCTGACACATTTTCGACCATTCCTGATTGCCCTACCTATCTTGATAAGAACCAAGAAACATGGTGTCTTTGAGACCTTAACCAAGATTCAATTTCATCATACTAACTTGAACTTGACCAACTCAAATTTTTGACAAATTGGCAAGTATTTCATTCAATAAGATTGAACTTGAATGTGAATGTGACCCCAATCTTCATCTTTGTGATTTAGTTCCAAACTTTGAATTTACGTTGACTCTAGTATCCTTACCCAATTTGGACCCATTTCCCGAGCCAACATTATTCCCGTGCCTATAGATCTTGAAATTGAATTACCTATTTTGGATAGCCACATTTCATTGATGAGAAATGAATATGAATTTAAATTCTTTGATTTGGAACCAACTATTGAACCAAAACTGACTCTCGAACCTAAAGCTTATTTTCTCGAGTTAGTATTGGTACCTGAACCTTTCATTCTTGAGCCCAAGTCAACCATTCCACCAAGTCACATTCTATTGTCAGACCAAGGTATAGACCATAATGACTCCGAGATGATAAACCAAGATTGGTCATATAACCGTGATGATTTTAATGTTAGGGTCTTGCATGATCCTATTCACTTGGGGGTTGTAACTCTGTAAATAGGAAAGAGGTCATCGAAGGTGGATTCCATGATAATCCATAATATTTAGATTGGGTAGCAATGCTTGGCCCAATCTGACCACCACCGGAACCACCACCTTAAGGTAAGATTTTTCTTCCCTTTCTTTCTTTAATGTATTTATGCATTTATTCATACATTGAGGACAATACATGAGATAGGTGTGGGGAGGGTTCCAACATAACATAAGTTTTTTTTTAATTTGTAAAAAATATAATATTTCTATGCTTTTAAAAACTTTTTGCAAAGAGAAACAATATTTTGACCTATTTTTTGTAAGAAATTAAGTTAATTTTAAGCAATAGACGAATCATAATTAGGATTTTTTATATTTGGTCAAAATAAGATTATTTGTTTGATTTTCAAGGTTAGGAAGAAAAAAATGAAAAAGTAATTTAGTCTTGATTTTTATCATGATAAAATATGCATACTTTATACACTTACACACTTAGGGTTCAAAAATAAAGATTCTTATGTCTTATAAAAAAAAGGAAAAAAAGAGAATATATATATAATTCTTTGATTAAGTTGGGTATTTGTGCCTCATAAAGTATAAGCATTCATGCCTAAAAGTGGTCCATATAATAAATAAAATATTTAGTTTTGTGGTCTTATTTGCTCGAGTCTTTAAGTCCTTGGGGTGTTTTCTCACCTGATGCCCTAAGACATTCGGTTTGGCAATCACTGATCTAAGGCTCATAACAATGGCGAATTAGAAAGCCAAATAAAATTAAGGGATATTACCACCAAAAATTTATAAAAATAAGATATAAGAGTTAGAGCTGAAGAACCTCGAGTAAAAATTTCACAATCACGAAAGTGCATATGACTTGAGGTAAAATAATAAATTAATTGAGAAAAGCAGTTTGACTTCTTAACTTGATTGATAACGTGTTTTTGAATAGAAACTAAGTTTAGGAATAAAATGTTCGATTTTCTTATAACTTATAAATTACTTGATTTTTTTTACAAAAATACTTCAAATATTTTCTCTTTTCAAAATGCTTTTTCAAAAATACTAACACTTTGTTTCTCTATCTTTTTGGATTTTATGGGTGTAATCTACTGAAAACCCTCATGAGACAAAACTCGTCCTCTAGGGATACCCTAGAGGTTTAAAGGCTTACTGCATATGCTCAATGTAGCGCGTGACCTGCGAAAGTGTTCTAATAAATTCTTAGGTTTAGTTTTCTTATTTTGCTCGAGGACGAACAAAAGATAGGTATGAGAGAGTGATTGTACACTTTATTGCATATATGTTATTACATTCCTACATTTATCTTATAATAAATTCTGCTAATTTCTTATCTTAATGTCTTATTATACAGATTTGTCTTAATGAAGGAGAGAAGATATGACCAAAAAAAGCTAGTTAAATTCTAATTTAATTAGATTTATTTGGTTAACTGAAGATAAAGCTAAACAAATACAGTTACAATAGAATCTATAAGAATCAATTTGCTTAGCTTGAAGAATCAAAGGAATATTATCAAAATCAGATATCTAAAAGAGATATTATCAGAAGATCTTTTCTGTTGAATAAGTGATTTTTCTCATATCTCTAATCTTATTAGAAGATCTTTTCTGTTGGGTCAGCGATTTGATCTCATCTTCAAGCACGCTCTCCCTATCTATTTCAACCTGTAAATACCATCACTTCAGAATGCAAAGGGGCACCACGCTAAAAGAGCTTAGGCCATATTTTTACTTTAGTTTAGTTTAGAATTTTATTTTTCTTTTAATGTAATTTTCAGATTTGTTTATGTAACTTAGGAGAGAGAAGAGTTTCATGAGAGTACGAGAGTGAAGATTGTACTGAGTGTGACACTGGTGTTAATATTCTTTTTTCTTTTTATTTTTACTTTCTTGAATCTAAAGTTACATTTTGTTTATGTTTTAGGTTCTTCTACTACTTTTTTCTTTTGGTTTTGATGATAATTGAAGTGAGTCGAATAGTATTGGTATTGCTTTGCCTTTGATAGTGTCATCGATAGCTCATGACGATGGATTCCTCCTTAAAGTCTGTATCATTTCATGCTTGCCCGCTGAAGCTCTTGATGATATAATGTGGATGGAGGACTGAGTTTAATCGTATGCGTTATGTGCTGATCGCCTCCGAATCAAGGCAAACGTACTGACGATTCAAGGTAAGTCATCAACCAAAAGAGGTAAGTAAGTATTTTTAGGTTTCTTTCTTTCTTTCAATTCATTAGTTTAGATCACTTCCAATCACTAATTCTTTTTTCTTTACATTCTTTATTTTTTTGTTTAACATAATTTTTCATTTTCCACAATCATCATCTTCTCTTATTTACCACTTTCTTCAACTTAACATAGCTTTTTTCTCTTTTCTTTTTAAAAACAAAGAAAAACTTTTAACTATTTTTAGTAACTTAAAAGAAACTTATCTAAACGCTTTCATCACAAGTCCCTCCTTGTGGATCACGACCCACACAATCACTTACTATAGCGGTAGTATTGAGCAATCTTACACTTTTTTTATCTATTTTTAAACTTCATTTTTCTGTGCGCAGGTTTCTACTCGATCAGATAGCTTATGATGATGGGTTCTAACTCCTAACTTGCTAACAAGCTAACTTGCATAACTTTCTTTATTTAATATTTCCCTCTAACCGGTTTTGATGAATTAATTGTATGGTGCACCATGTTAATCAAGCTTTGAAGTGGAGAACAATTTTATGGGCCATGCTTTGAAATGTTCTTAAAGACAAGTCTAGTGATGGCTAAGGATCCATTGTGAGGCAACTATCACTCTTGAGATTAGCATGGTTAGTGGAGTACTTGGTAGTTAGGAACCATGAGATTTTTTCTTCTTTTGATTTGTTTTAAAAACTATTCCAAATCACAACTTTTTATTCTTTTGTTTTATGTTTTTTATCTTCTCCTCCCTTCACTTCTTGTTTATTTTGTTTTCCTTCTTGATTCTTTGAAATAAAGAACTCGTTAACACTAACGTAACACATCGTTAATGCTTCTATCACCTCCCGTCCCTGTAGGTCTGACCAGTATAAACTCTATGCTATAATGAAAGTATCGAGTGTTGGCCCAAAGGCCCATCACTCTAGTTTTGATGATAATTAACTCATGTAATTATAGTACTAAAGATCTTGTGTTTAATTAGTCTCAGATTTGTGATCAAGATCTTAGTAGGTGTTTAGTTTCACAAAGGATTTAAAGACAAGTTCTGAAGCTAACACGGTTTGATTCAAGAGCCTATGCATCAAGACCACATCAAGTACTCAAGAGGAGTCTAGCTCTTTGGATCAAGTTTGGACCAAGTCAAGAAGGAGAAGAAGACTTCAAGTGAAGCCCTTCAAGAGAAGACTTGTGTCTAGCATTGTTTTCATAAGATTTTGTTTTAGATAAAATGTAAAAAATAAAATAGTTGGTGGATTGCTCAAGTATACCATACACACTCACACACAAGATTTAGATGTGTTTTCATAAAAGAATTTTTATTTTGAAAAAATACAAAAGAGTTTTTATTTTGGAAAAATACCATTTTGGTTTTTGGAGTTTAATATATACATGTCTTTAATCAAAACTATTTTTAGTGTTATTGTCAAAAACATAGATATTTCATCATGTATATGTAGTGGATCATATCCATACACTCTATGCTTTAAAAGTATTTAAAATATCTTGTTTTTGTATTTGGAGAAGTTTTGGAAAAACCAATTTGAAAAAATACGGTTTTTGTTTATGCCAAAATTTTTAAGTTACAAAAATAGTTCAAAATGTTTGTAACATGTCTTGATTTTACTCAAACATGTTTGTATATCAAAGTATTATACTGAAACTATTTTTGTAGATTTTTAGAGATTTTATGGGATTTTTTTAAGTCAAAAAGCCAAGTTTTAAATCCCTAAAATGTTCTGGTCTGGCTTCTGCCGGTCGACCGAACCGGTCGACCGAGCTAGGAGTCGGTCGACCGGAGCGGTCGACCTACAGCCGTCCAGGCTACAGATTTGCCCAAGGCTAGTTTTTCTAGCCTATAAAAGGCAGGCACCCATGGACTGTTTTCAACAAGATTTTTAGTGGATTTTGAAGCTAGTTTTTCCTACTCTTTTAAGAGCATTTTGTTGGCCCAAGAGGTTACACTCTCCAATTGTTTTGTGTTTTGATGATGACAAACTAAATTAGAGCTATTTGGTACTAACAAGTTTGTTAAGATGAGTTTCAGGTTTTGTACCATGTTTAGAGACCATTTGCTTAGCTATTGCAAGAACTTCTAAGTTCCACCAAGCAAGGAAGGCAAATTGCACATCAAGGAAGGATCATAGAAGAGAAGGCACTAGTAAGGCATTGGATGGCTCAAAGACTTGAAGATAGCTCAAGAAGTCTTCATGTAATTTATTTTTCAGTTTATAGTATGTTAAAGAATAGTGGATAGGTTTGAAGCTCTATCACACACGTTTTTGCGCACATGCTCATTCCAAAATAATTTCTTATAAATTATACAAAAATATTTTGCATACAAGTTTTTGCCTACAGATACATCTTTATATTTTATACTATTCCCTGTTCAAAAGTATTTTTGTTAAAATCAAAATCCTCTTTGTTTTCTTTCTTAAAATTGATTTTTGACCTGATCCGGTCGACCGGGACAGTCGACCGAGTCTGTGTCAGTCTGGTCCGGTCGACCGGATCAGTCGACCGCAGTTCTGGCAGAGGCACGTATCAGTGTGCATGTCTGCCAGTCGACCGGGGCAGTCGACCGAGATATTGTTTTTGCTCACAGGTTGTTTCAGTCGACCGGGTCGGTCGACCGCTGGCCTATAACGGTCAAATTTTTGATCTACCGGTCGACCGGCCCAGTCGACCGATGTGTCCGTTGAACAGTAACGGGCAGATTTTTAGTGAGCTGTTTATTTTTGTCTTTTGTGTTTAAAAATTCGTTTAAGGATATATTTTGATCTAATTACCTCCTAAACTTCAGTAATTATGTTTTATCCCTAAACCCTAGCCCTCTCCTATAAATAGGGGTGTTTGGGGAGAGATTTGTTACAACAATTTTTGCTAGAAAATTCAAAAGTTTAAGGCTTTCAAAAGAGACTTGTTTCTTGGTTTTTGTGCTGAATTTCTCACTGATTTTCTGAAGGGTTTTCAAATACTCTCTGATTTAATTTTCTTTCTTCACTTACAACAAGAGCTTCATTCCTACTCAATATTCTCTAAGGACCTTTGTAAGGGAAGAGATATTTGAAAGAGAGAGTTTGTGGTCTTTTGACTACCAAGGAAATTACTTGTTCTTGAGATTGTAGGAGTTGGGTACTCCATTGTATTTGAGATCTTTGTGATAGTGGAAGTGGTCGGAATCCTTCTGGGGAAGGCGGGGAGTAGAGCTGGGTGCTCGAACCTCGATAACATATCCTTGTGTTTGCGATTGGTTTACATTCTTGCAATTCTTACTCTACTTTGATTGCACTTATTACTTGCTCATCATATTCATTGTCATACTTAATTGCTTGCATTCATCTTGTGATTCTTGTTTGTAATTGTTGTAGCTTTAAATTTTTATTTGCCCTTTGATTAGCATTGTCACCTATTCACCCCCCCTCTAGGTGACTTTTCAATTGGTATCAGAGCTTGGACTCTAGGTTTGGCTTAACATCCATAGAGAGATCCTTAAATATTGCTAATCAACATTTTCATTTCATTCATTCATCACTAGTAAACATGGCCGACAACATTAAATCCCCACCTAAATTTGATGGCCTCAATTTCCCAATTTGGAAGGTTAGGATGACTATATTTTTGCAATCTTTGGGTAGCTTAGTAGCCAAGTCCTTGACCAAACCCTATGAAGCACCCGATGGTGATGAGAGCACTTGGACCGACCTTGACTTTAAATTATATGAGGCTAACTCCAAGGCCCAAAACTCCCTATTAACCGCCTTGAATGAGGATGACCTTACACGGGTAATTCATTGCCAATCCGCCTATGAGATTTGGCAACACTTATTGGTCACACACGAGGGGACTTCACAAGTCAAGAGAGCTAAGATAGATCTCTTGAGGTCCCAATATGAGTCATTTAAAATGCTTGATGATGAGTCTATTGATAGTATGGCTACAAGGTTTACTAAAATCACTAATGGTCTTTCTTCCTTAGGTGATGACATCTCCAACGATCAAAAGGTGCGGAAAGTAATTCGGGCTCTTCCTTCATCATGGGAGATCAAGGCCACCACCTTGAAGGAGTTGAACGACAAGGATGAAATGGACCTCATTAGTCTCATTGGGAACCTAAAGACCCATGAGATGGAGAAGAAGGCAAGAGAAGAGGCCACTACTTCAAAGAAGAAATCCATAACCTTCAAGACTTCATCCACCAATGATGACGATGAAGATGACGAAGAAGAAGATGAGGAGCTAACTCTACTTGTGCGGAATGTCAAGAGGTTGTACCGAAAGAACAAGTTCAACTTCCGGAGAAAATTTGAAGGCAAAGAGGAGCGGAAGATCATATGCTACAATTGCCGCAAACCCGGACATATCATGGCGGATTGTCCGGAGTTCAAGAAGAAAATGACTTCCTCCTTTAAGCCAAAGAAGCCGGAGGAAAAGAAAGCTTACAAAGCAACATGGGATTCGGAAAGCGAGTCCGAAGAGGAGGTGGATCAAGCTAATATGTGTTTCATGGCAAACACACCCAAGGTAACCCCTCAATCCCTTGATGATGAAGATGATGATGTAAGTAAGGAAGTTCTAGTGCATGCTTTTGTAGAACTTTCTGAAACTTATGATAACAAGAAACTTGAATGCATAAAATTACAAAAAGAAGTTGCTTTTCTTAAGAATCAACTTGCCATTGTTTCTAAAGAAAAAGATGATATTTCTTCTAATTTCATTTCCATGCAAAAAGAATTTTGTGCCTACAAGAGTACTTGTAAGGCAAAATCTCCTATTATTGATGAAAAAGAAATTTCCTCTTTTAAATCCAAAATGAATGATTTTGAAAAAGTTTTAAATGATTGTGCTTTCAATACTAAGAAACTTGAGAACATGTTTTCTAAAAAGCACACTTCACATGCTAAAATTTCACAAGATAAAAAATCTCATGCTAGCACCTCTCATGCTCATGCTCACAATGCTCATGCTCACAAATCACACACCCATTATGCTTTTAAATATGGTAGAGTATATAGATGCACATATTGTGGTAAAAATGGACATTTAGCTAAGTTTTGCTATGATCAACTAAATAGAACAAATAATCTTGTTTGGGTTCATGACACTAACCCTAGAGGACCCAAGAAAATGTGGGTACCAAAATCAAGTCTTAAATTGTTTGATGTAGGTACACACCAAAGCTCCAAGACGTAGGGAGCGGTGGTACCTTGATAGTGGTTGTTCAAGACACATGACATGGGACATCAACAACTTCACAACCCTATCAAGGTACATGGAAGGTGGCACCGTCACCTTCGGGGATGACTCCAAAGGAACTATCATCGGTATAGGTAACATTCAAATTGGTGCATCTCCTATTATTGAGAATGTTGTTTTAGTAGATGGTTTAAAACATAATTTGCTTAGCATTAGTCAACTTTGTGATCGTGGACTTAAAGTTGTTTTTGATGATACTTCTTGTAAGATTTTTGATGTTAAATCCGATGTTTGTATTCTCACCGATTTTCGTGATAATAATGTTTATATTATTGACATGCTTAATTTAGATTGTTCTACTAAATGCTTAAATGCTTTTGATGAAAATTCTTGGCTTTGGCATAGAAGATTAGGACATGCATCTTTTGACCATATTTCTAGGATTAATTCAAAGGAATTGGTGAAGGGTATACCTTGCTTGAATTTTGAGAAAGACCGCATTTGTAGTGCGTGCCAACTTGGGAAACAAACCAAGTCTTCCTTTAAACCAATCAAGGATATCATGTCAACTAGGCCTTTAGAATTAATTCATATGGATCTTTTTGGACCAACTAAAACTAAGAGTTTAAATGGAAGTAGATTTGCATTTGTTTTGGTTGATGATTTCTCCCGTTTTACTTGGGTTTTCTTTTTACAAAATAAAGATCAAACTTTTCTCATTTTAAAATTTTTCGAAAAAGAGTTGAAAAAGAAAAGGGTTTTCCGATTTTGAGAATAAGGAGTGATAGAGGTGGTGAGTTTGTTAACCAACTCTTCATGACTTATTGTGATGAAAAGGGAATTAAGCATGAAATGTCTTGTCCTAGAACTCCACAACAAAATGGAGTTGTAGAAAGGAAAAATAGAACACTTCAAGAGATGGCTAGGACAATGATAAGTGAATATGACCTCCCTCAATATTTATGGGCCGAGGCCGTAAACACCGCATGCTATATATCGAATCGTATTTATTTGTGCAAAAATTCTTCAAAAACATCATTTGAAATGTATCATTCTAGAAAACCAAATGTTGCATATTTTAAAGTTTTTGGATGCAAGTGTTTTGTTTTGAATACTAAGGATAATTTGGGTAAATTTGATGCTAAGGCTTATGAGGCTATCTTTGTTGGATATTCCTCTACTAGCAAAGCATATAGAGTTTTCATTAGATCTTCTCAAACCATTGAAGAATCCATGCATGTTAAGTTTGAAGAATCTAATGTGTTTGTTGAGAATGTTGTAGAGTTTGAACCATTAGGTGAAGACATGGAGAGACTATCCTTGAAGGACTCACCCGCTCAAGAAGAAAAGCTAGATCCTATTGGTGAAGTTCAAGAGGATAAGGAGGAAAGCACTCAACCGCTTCCTAAAGCTTGGAGATACGCTACAAATCATCCTAAGGAGCTCATCTTGGGTGATGCATCTAAAGGAGTCACTACGCGCTCCAAACTCCATGACCTATGTGGTAACTTTGCTTTCATTTCTCATTTTGAACCCAAAGGCATTCTCGAAGCCGAGACGGACCCATATTGGTTGCTTGCCATGCAAGAGGAACTCAATCAATTTGAGCGCAACCAAGTTTGGCACCTTGTTCCTAAGCCCCACGATAGACCAATAATTGGTACTAAGTGGATCTTTAGAAACAAGATGGATGAGTCCGGAAATGTCATTAGGAATAAAGCTAGGTTAGTGGCCCAAGGTTACACTCAAGTTGAGGGAATTGACTTTAAGGAGACCTTTGCACCCGTAGCACGGCTTGAAGCCATACGGATGACACTAGCTTTTGCATGTTTTAAAAATTTTAAACTTTTTCAAATGGATGTAAAAAGTGCATTTTTAAATAGTTTTATTAATGAAGAAGTTTATGTTTCTCAACCTCCCGGTTTTGTTGATCATGTTCATCCCGATTTTGTTTTTAAACTTGATAAAGCTTTGTATGGATTGAAACAAGCTCCAAGAGCTTGGTATGAAAGGCTTTCTAGTTTTCTCATTTCAAATGATTTTATTAAGGCAAAGTGGACACAACTCTTTTTACTAAGTATGTTGATAATGATATTTTAATTGTGCAAATTTATGTTGATGATATAATTTTTGGATCTACTAATGAGCTTTTATGCAAGGATTTTGAGAAAGTCATGCAACTTGAATTTGAAATGTCTTCAATGGGTGAGCTAAATTTCTTCCTTGGACTCCAAATCAAGCAATTGCAAGACGGAACCTTAATTAACCAAGCCAAGTACGCAAAGGAGCTAGTAAAGAAGTTTAGGCTTGAAGGATCAAAGGCTTGCAACACTCCAATGGCAACTACAACCAAGCTTGATAAGGACGAACAAGGTAAAAATGTTGATATTAAATTATATAGAAGCATGATAGGAAGTCTTTTATATTTGACGGCAAGTAGGCCGGATATCATGTTTAGTGTGTGTCTTTGTGCTAGATTTCAATCGTGTCCTAAAGAGTCTCATCTTATTGCGGTAAAACGCATTATTCGTTATATTAAGGGCACTATTGGAATGGGTCTTTGGTATCCGAAAACTAGAGATTTTTCAATGACTAGCTATTCGGATGCCGACTATGCGGGTTGTAGAGTAGATAGAAAGAGTACTAGTGGGACATGTCAATTTCTTGGTAATTGTCTTGTTTCATGGTCCTCTAGGAAACAAAATTCCGTAGCTCTCTCAACCGCCGAGGCGGAGTATGTTGCCGCGGGGGCTTGTTGTGCACAAGTCCTTTGGATGAAACACACTCTCCTTGATTTTGATTTGCACTTTGATCATATAAAAATATTTTGTGATAATACTAGTACTATACACATGACCAAAAATGCAAATCAACATAGTAAGACCAAGCACATTGAGATTAGATATCACTTTCTTAGAGATCATTTTGAGAAAGGTGATATAGATATTGATTATGTTTCCACGGATTTACAACTAGCCGATATTTTCACTAAACCTCTTGATTTTGCTAGATTTTCGTTTATTTGTGGAGAACTTAATGTTTGTATTATTGAATAGACATGTTTTTCATAACCCTTTTTGATGTATGACAAAAAGGGGGAGAATAAGTTTACATGACAAAAATAAGGTTCATTTGGTCTTGGTTCCATATGAATTTATATGCTTTAAATTTTAAAGATTTGTTTTATGAGTTTTATGTTTATGTATGTATGAGTTTTTGAATTCATGTATTTTGAGAATTCTTGTGTTTTAGTTTTGTGTTTTAGTTGTTTTGGTATTTTTGGTATCAAGAGCAATTTTTGTGTTTTATATTAGTTTCAATAATTGGTGCATCATTTCAATTATTGGTATCTAGAGCATATTCTTGTGTTTTATGTATAGCATAATTTGAGGGGGAGTTTTCTCCTCCCTATATTTTTGTCAATAGCCTATTTGTTTTGTCATCATCAAAAAGGGGGAGATTGTTGGCCCAAGAGGTTACACTCTCCAATTGTTTTGTGTTTTGATGATGACAAACCAAATTAGAGCTATTTGGTACTAACAAGTTTGTTAAGATGAGTTTCAGGTTTTGTACCATGTTTAGAGACCATTTGCTTAGCTATTGCAAGAACTTCTAAAGTCCACCAAGCAAGGAAGGCAAATTGCACATCAAGGAAGGATCATAGAAGAGAAGGCACTAGCAAGGCATTGGATGGCTCAAAGACTTGAAGATAGCTCAAGAAGTCTTCATGTAATTTGTTTTTCAGTGTATAGTATGTTAAAGAATAGTGGATAGGTTTGAAGCTCTATCACACACGTTTTTGCGCACATGCTCATTCCAAAATAATTTCTTATAAATTATACAAAAATATTTTGCATACAAGTTTTTGCCTACAGATACATCTTTATATTTTATACTATTCCCTGTTCAAAAGTATTTTTGTTAAAATCAAAATCCTCTTTGTTTTCTTTCTTAAAATTGATTTTTGACCTGATCCGGTCGACCGGGACAGTCGACCGAGTCTGTGTCAGTCTGGTCCGGTCGACCGGACCAGTCGACCGCAGTTCTGGCAGAGGCACGTATCAGTGTGCATGTCTGCCAGTCGACCGGGGCAGTCGACCGAGATATTGTTTTTGCTCACAGGTTGTTTCAGTCGACCGGGTCGGTCGACCGCTGGCCTATAACGGTCAAATTTTTGATCTACCGGTCGACCG
The DNA here is from genome assembly GCA_038442645.1 of Agave tequilana. NCBI lineage: Eukaryota > Viridiplantae > Streptophyta > Magnoliopsida > Asparagales > Asparagaceae > Agave > Agave tequilana. The sequence goes on from JAVJIF010004884.1 coordinate 98,253, forward strand.
GCCCAGTCGACCGATGTGTCCGTTGAACAGTAACGGGCAGATTTTTAGTGAGCTGTTTATTTTTGTCTTTTGTGTTTAAAAATTCGTTTAAGGATATATTTTGATCTAATTACCTCCTAAACTTCAGTAATTATGTTTTATCCCTAAACCCTAGCCCTCTCCTATAAATAGGGGTGTTTGGGGAGAGATTTGTTACAACAATTTTGCTAGAAAATTCAAAAGTTTAAGGCTTTCAAAAGAGACTTGTTTCTTGGTTTTTGTACTGAATTTCTCACTGATTTTCTGAAGGGTTTTCAAATACTCTCTGATTTAATTTTCTTTCTTCACTTACAACAAGAGCTTCATTCCTACTCAATATTCTCTAAGGACCTTTGTAAGGGAAGAGATATTTGAAAGAGAGAGTTTGTGGTCTTTTGACTACCAGGAAATTACTTGTTCTTGAGATTGTAGGAGTTGGGTACTCCATTGTATTTGAGATCTTTGTGATAGTGGAAGTGGTCGGAATCCTTCTGGGGAAGGCGGGGAGTAGAGCTGGGTGCTCGAACCTCGATAACATATCCTTGTGTTTGCGATTGGTTTACATTCTTGCAATTCTTACTCTACTTTGATTGCACTTATTACTTGCTCATCATATTCATTGTCATACTTAATTGCTTGCATTCATCTTGTGATTCTTGTTTGTAATTGTTGTAGCTTTAAATTTTTATTTGCCCTTTGATTAGCATTGTTACCTATTCACCCCCCCCCTCTAGGTGACTTTCCACATTTCTCTACTTGTTTTAGAGCCAAATACTTCCATTCAAAAGGAAAGTTTATCAAGAGTTTTCAAAAGTGATTTTCTTGTGTTTTTCACCACAACTTCAATCCTTATTTTTCTCACAAACACTTGAGCTTTCCATTGTTATACCTATCCTATAGGGATCTTTGTTGTGAGAGGATTTTAGGTGATCAAAGTGTTGTGATCACCAAAGTACTCATCTTGTATTTGAGGAGGCGGACTTGCGGGTTCGCGGTGTTTCGAGTTCTTGTGTGAACTCTTTGTAGGGGTGCGGCCTCGGCGAGCTAGTAGGCTTGCGGTATATTGTTCTTGCGGGAACAAGTGAAGGGACTAGAGAATCCAAGAGCTCTAGTGGGAACTCCTTATAGGGTTGCGGCACCAAGTGATCCAGTGGGATCGATTTTTAGTGAAAATCCTTCATAGTGTTGAAGGCGGGGACGTAGAGCAAGTGTGCTCGAACCTCGAAACAATTCTCCCGTGTTTGCGATTGCTCTCTCTCTATCTCTTACTTGCCTTTATATCTTGCATGTTTATATTGTCTTTATCTTCATATGCTTGATATACATTATGCTTAATTGTTATATGCTTGGGGATTGTTTGCTAACACTTGTATTCAACCAAGAAAGCCAAAGCGGCACCTCAACTCTTATCTCTGCAATCTTGAGGAATTAGTCCAGAGCCCTTCACGGAGAATCCGGCTACACTCTTGTGTTATACTTGGTGTTTAGTTTAAGAAGTTTTAGTTCGCATAAATAGTTTTAATTCCGCATTAATTGACCATTAGATTAGCTAGTCACCCATTCACCCCCCTCTAGGTGATTACATCGAGAAAGCCAAAGTACCATATCACTTTCACTGATTTCTAAACATACGCATTTCAGTGCACAATTCACCTCTGATCATGTTCGTGCCATCAAATTTCACCACATTGATCCTTGATTGATGGATGTTCACAGTCTTCACTGTGAACTGATTAACCTCATCCATCTCCTCTAGAAAACACAAATTGCAAGCAAAAAATCGATGAAAAAGTATATCTAAACTAGATAAAAATCAAATCTTTACCTCAAAGTGAAACCCTAGATGAGTTTCTGAATTATCTACTTCACCCAAACTGATCCCAATAAACAATCCAACAATGTTATGAGATCGACACACGATCCCACAAACAGACCAACGCCTCTTCGAGATTAACCCACTATCTCTGCCGAACAGATCACAATGCTCTTGGGATCGACACACGATCCCAGCCGAACATGAGAAGCTCTGATACCACTTGTTATGACTTATGGAGAACCAATACGCCAATCACCAAGATCAGAGTTCCAACGTCGAGTAAATCACCAAACAATTATAGTATGAACATAAAACAAAGAGAGAATACAAGATTTAACGAGGTTCGTCAACTTGCCTACTTCTCCAGGGCAGAAGAGAGAAGATCTTATTCCATCAACAGAGTTACAAGGGTAATAAATTGATCCGAAGATCCAACTGATCAAAACTGATCCAAATAGAGAAGAATTCTCACAATCAACTAACCCTAGAGCTCTCTTCAATCGATCCATTACAGGTTACAAAACAAGGGTACAAAGAGTCCATGAACAAAAGAAAACCAAAAGAAACGAAATCAGATCAGAAATGAAATCAAAATCAGCCTCAGAATTGCCAGGCTGTCTACATCAGTCAACTCCTGTCTTTCATTAGTCAATTAATGAAATCATAAGTTGACTAAAAGTAGATCTAAACTAAATAAAGATCAAACTTTTTCTCAAAGTGAAACCCTAGATGAGTTTTTGAACAATCCACTCCACCTATACTGGTCCCAATGAATAGTCCAACACTGTTCTGAGATTGACACATGAACTCACAAACAAATAACGACGCTCTGAGATCAACACACAATCTCTTCCAAACAGACCACGATGTTCTTAGGATCGACACACAATCCCAGCCAAACCTGGGAAGCTCTGATATCACTTGTGTGACTTCTGGAGATCCAATACGCCAATCACCAAGATCAGAGTTCCAACGCCCAGTCAATCACCAAACAATTATAGCACGAACACAAAACAAAGAGAGAAAACAAGATTTGGTTCGTCAACTTTCCTATGTCCTCGGGGCGAAAGGAAGAAGATCTTATTTAATCAACAGAGTTACAAGGGTTAAAAATTGATCCAAGATCCAACTGATCAAAACTGATCCAAATAGAGAAGAATTCTCTCAACAACTAACCCTAGAGCTTTCTTCAATCGTCCATTCAGGTTACAAAATAAGGGTACAACACTCTCCAATATTTAGCCAGAGAGTTCACGAATAAAAGAAAACCAAAAGCTCTGAAATCGGATCAGAAATGAAATTAAAATCAGCCTCAGAACGTTAGACTATTCCCATTAGTCGGCTACTGTCTTTCATTAGTCGACTAATGAAATCATTACTCGACTAATATCACCTATTAGTCGACTCCGGTAAATATCCACGTTTCTGTTATTCAGCAATCGACTCTATACGTCGACTTATGTTTCCTATAAGTCAACTGCTCTATGTTTCCTTTTCCACTGCGCAATTCAACTCTGACACGCTCTCGCGTTCGACCCCATTGACTGCTGCTTTCTCCGGCTAATCCAATAGAGTTAAAAAAAAAAACTCTATAACAAGGTTTTAGGATCCTCTCGTCACCCCCACAACCCACTCTCACCCATTTATCAGTAAGTCATATCTCATTGATATCACTAGAGAAGAGTTAAAATCTGATACTAGACCCCATATTTTACCTTCTATTTGTAAATCGACGAAGCCGTTAGTTAGTTATGCTAGTTTCGCAAGTTGTGCCAACTGTCTATGAGGCAAGCTACCTAATAAATTTAGACGATGATCAAACTAGTCCAGCATAAAAAAAATCAAACAAATGGTGCAGCTCGATCGACTCCCGGACAGATACAGCTGTTTGATCAAGCTCTCGCTATATATCCCAGATTGTTATGCTTATAACAATCCTTAATTTTACAGTTTCATTGTTACAAGATTTTAAATGAAGTAATTTAAATACAAGGGAGTGGGACTAAACATTTTGAGTCATCATATATTAGAGAATGATGATGATGATAATAATAATAATAATAATTCTCGATAATATTCTTCTGTTCTCTGTTGACATTTGTTTATTTGTTGACAAAATTAGAAGATTCTGAAGGAGAAGAGAGAGAGAGAGAGAGAGGAGAGCATATTTCGCCAGGTTTTCGTTCTGTTAGAGCCTCACACCTCATTGTTAATTTTTCAAACAGAAGAACACCATTCCTTTCTAATTTTCTATTTCTTTCCTTTTCCTTCAACCCTTTCCATGCCCTCTCCCGTGGTGATTTGTTTCCTCAAACATGCACCCCACGTCTTTTGTCTCTAAAGACAAGAAAATCAATGGTTTTCAATGGTTGAACCCCAAAAACTTCGCCTCTTTCACAGCATCCAACAATAGTAAAACAATTCCACAAACCCCTTCCCTCAACTTCTCCAGCACTCCATCCCTCCTACCTCTAGCGCCCTTTTGCCAACAAGTCTCTCTTTCTCTCTCTCTCTTCCTCAAAAGATCAAGATTAATTGATTGATCATTAGCCTTAATCTCATATATAGTTAGTTATAATTCGAGAGCTGGGTATCTCTTCTCCTCCTCCTCCTCCTCCTCCTCCTCCTCATTCAGAAGAGAGATTTATTGTTCCAACCCACCTCCCACCATACATTGTTCCTACAAAGAAGAAGAGAGATGACCCCCGCGTGGCGCTGGCTCTTCGGTGGAGAGTCGCCTCCGTGGGCCGTGTGATGGTTCATTTATTGCGGAAAAGACACAGCCTGCAGGACAAGTACAGATCGCTGGACAAGACGGCGGAGGCGGAGGAAGACGCGACGGCAGCTTCGGGATGTCAGGCTCACAGCCTGATTCTCGAAGGCACCGAAAAAGGAGGAGGAGGGGATGAGAGGATGTGCTGGAGTGAAGGGTCCAAGAACACCTCCAACGTCGAGGCCCAGCCGATCGGGTGGGCCCTCGACCGTGCCTCCAGCAAGATTCGCAAGTCTCGCCTCAGCAAGGACGGTGGCGGCGCCTCCATTCGCGAAGTAGCACCCGTCCACCGTGAAGGACCGCCTTCAGGTAATACATACATATATGTACCTATTGGCATATGTTTGTGGCATATGAGTAGCATATATATCAAGTGATTGCCATACATAAGATTGAATATATGTGAAGTCATTGCTATATATATATATATTTGAAATCCATCTCGGTATCCAGGGCTCACTACGCCGACCTCAGTTTTCAATAATATGTTACCATATGACACGCGGAACAGGGTGCAGTATGTTGTAGTATGTATATATATTACGGTCATATGTGTCTTATGGGTAGCATATAAGTGAAGTGATTATGTCTTAGTTTTCAATTTGATAAGATTTATTTATATTGATTGATAATCAAAATCAGGAGATGCACTAGTTCTTTATTTGGGATTCAGTAGTTTATTGGGGAGATTCAATCTGTTAAAACTTTTGGACTCTTAAATAAAATCAAATGATTTTAAATCTCTAATTAAGTTAATGTGGTTGACATGGTGGCAGATATTGGGCTTTTGAAGGAGAGTTTGCAAAGCTACTTCTAGGTGAAGACATGTCGGGTGGAGGAAAAGGAGTTTCATCAGCATTGGCACTCTCGAATGCCATTACAAATCTTTCTGGTATGCATACTACAACATACTGCAACAAAAGCACATATTATTGTCAATTTCTAGTGATAGTCATTTAATTGCCCTTAAAGAGTAAAGGTAAAATTATGAATATTTTTTTGTGTTGACGTTGTCATTGTTTTAGTGAAATCATAGTTATTGTTTAAGCAATCACATCTAAACTAATTTCAAACCGTCGTCTAAGATTTCAAGCTAATTCAAACCTTTTTCCTCCTTAGAGCACAAAAAAAAAAGGCTGATGAATAATCATTCATTATAATCTATATCCTTTGAACGATAAATGAATGGAATAACATATGAGTTGGATACATTTTATGATTGGATCAAATTGAATTTAACCCTAACCCTAACCCTAACCCTAACCAGGCTCTATAGGTCAATATTGTTTATTTTGCCGCCATTCAATGTATAGGTGAAATTTCTTCAAATGGCATGAATTTCATCAAGAAATCGTTTAGGAGGTGGCATGATAGACTATGTAGGTTTCTCATTTGGATGATTCATCGTGTAGTTTTGGAAGGTAAATGTGGGTATGTGGTCTTTTTGGGGAAGAGAAATACAAGATTGGATTCTCTACGCAAAAACAAGTTGAAAGGAAAGTTGGAAAACATACTGAAGGATATTGTTCGGAGAAGCAATATTTAGTCATGGTGATAACAGACTAGCAGATGTGTGATTGATGGTGTGCCGAGATGAGATGCAATTATTGTTGGATGTGTTTTGAATTGGAGGGTAAACTTGAGTTTCCCTCTTATTTGACCTTGGTTTTAGTCTCACATTGGATAGGAGATAAAAGGTTCGGTTTTATATACATCAACCTCTCCCATACCTATTGTTATAAGTGTTGGACCATTGGCTACACCCCACACGCGCGCGCACAAGCCGAACCGAGCCGGGTTCGGGTGGCGCGCGCCCACAACCTGCGGACACGAATGCAGTTCGATTCAGGGGCTCTTGAACCTGAAACTTTTTTTTCTGATTTTTCTGATAATTTTTATTCAAAATTCTATTTTGATTTTCCCAGATTTTCTGATCGGTTTTGACCCACTCTCCGGATCTGCTCGTGAACTGCATGATCGTGTGCAGATTTGGAGTGAGTTTGTTACAACTGCTGAACACCGTGAATCTATAAATAGCTTCTCACAGTTCAGTCAGTTACCTGCAAAAAATTCTACAGAATTCTGTCCCCTCCTCCAAAATTTTTTCTTACAAAATTCTGCTTCGGTTTTGGTGATTTCTCCAAAGATTTCTTTTACATAGGCAACGCATTTCCATCTGAGCAGAGGCCTATCTCTTCGTCCCGGACTGGTGATCTACCGGGGAACTTTTATTGCTAGGAAAGAAGGTCATGCTAAGGTCCAGACGATGGACGGCAATCTATCTTCTAGACCAGTACTTATGCACGACTGTCACCCCAGGCTAGCAATTTCCTTTCTTTTTAATTATTTTCTTTTACTTGCATGCTTAAGACAATATTCAAATTGGTTACAGATTTACAAATAAAAGTGGTTGCATGTTTTTAAAAAATAAGAAAATATTATGTTGTAACCAACAATCTAGAAGATAGATGTTATCTCATGCAATTAAATCTAGGAAATTATTTCGTGTAGTATAATTACATATGTGTTTTATGCAATTGATAATTTTCATGCAAGTAGAAATTTTCATGCAATAGATAATTTTTCATGCAAGTAGAAAATTGTCCCTGCAAGTAAAGATAATTATTTAAAAATCTTAAAAGAAAAATTTTGCATCCTTAAAATTTATATTTTACAAGTTCTTACCAAATTAGTTAAAAGATCGTGTTTCAAATTTTCATTTATCCTTAAAGATTTGCATTAAATTATTTCATTACAAAAATGTTGTAATAGATCTTTCTAAACTATTTAGATCTTATCATAACATATTGTTGTAAGTTATCCTCTTGTAAGATTTCTTGAAGTCTGATCTAATTCTAATCTCTTTTAATTTCTTACAAAGAAAATTTATTTGTTCTAATTATTACGAGGCCAAATCTTTCAATATAAAATCCTAGAAAATCTGGATAACTTTATTCATTACAAATTTATATTTACCAATTATTGCAAGGCCAAATCCTTTTCATTACAAACTTTATTCATTTGTTTTCAATACAACATCTTATTAATTTTTGTAACAAAAGAAAATCTTTTACAATATAATTTAAATTATTTAAATCTTGTCTAACAACAACAACAACTAAGCCATTTGTCCTAAGTATTTGGGGTAGGCTACATGAACCAAAAGAGAATTATGTCGGATCGTGCACATGGATCAGCTTTCTCCACTCATTACTATTGAGCAATATGCCTTCACTAAGACCTTTAACCTCTATATCTTGTCTTATTACCTCCATGCATGTTTTCTTCGGTGTTCCCTGCGCTCTTTTAACTTACCCTAAATTGATATGCTCAACTCGTCAAACTGGCGCATCTGTAGGTTTACGTTGCACATGATCAAATCATCGTAAGCAGTTTTCTCTCATCTTCTCTTCTATATAGGCTACACCTATCTTAGAACGAATATCCTCATTTCTCACCTTATCTCTCCGCGTGTTACCACACATCCAACGAAGCATACGCATCTCTGCTACACTCATCTTCTGGGCATGATGTCTTTTTATAGCCCAATATTCTATGTCATATAATAAAGCTGGCCTAATAGCAGTCTGATAAAACTTTCCCTTCAGTCATAATGGAATGTTTTGATTACATAAAAATCTTGTTGCGCTCCTTCATTTCAACCAGTCGGCTTGGATCCTATGATTGGCATCACTATCGATCTCCCTATCCTTTTGGATAATAGAACCCAAGTACTTAAAATGACTGCTCATCGTTATTTCTTATCAATCTAGTCTCACAATACTATAATCTCGGATTCCCAGCTTACTGAATTTACACTCCATATACTATATTTTGGCCCTACTTAATCTAAAACCTCGAGATTCTAGAGTTTGCCTCCATAACTCTAATTTGGCATTTACCTAGCTCTCGTCTCGTCGACTAGGACAATATCACCAGTAAATAGCATGCACCACAGTGTCTCATCCTAAATAGCTCTAGTAAGCTCATCCATCACTATGGAAAATAAGAATGGACTCAATACAGATCCTTGATGCAATTCAATTATGATAGAAAAATTACTTGTTATGCCTCTACAAGTTCTGACATTTGCCACTACTCCATCGTACATATCCTTAATTATGTTAATATATTTGATGGGGACTCCTTTTTCATCAATGTTTACCATAATGCCTCTCTTGGCACCTTATCATAAACTTTTTCTAAATCAATAAAGACCATATGTAAATTTCTCTTCCTCTCTCTAAATTGTTCTATAAGTTGACGAAGCAGATGAACAGCCTCTATCATCGATCGGCCTGGCATGAACCCAAACTGGTTCTCTGATATTGTAACATTCTGCCTTAACTTGTGTTCAATTATCCTTTCTTAAAGCTTCATGGTGTGACACATGAGTTTTATTCCACGATAGTTTGAACAACTCTGGATATCGCCCTTGTTCTTATAGAGTGGTACTAAGGTACTCTTCCTCCACTCATTTGGCATCTTTTTAGTTAGCCAGATCTAATTAAAGAGGTTTGTCAGCCATCTCACACCCACCTCTCCGAAGCATCTCCATACCTCAATAGGAATTCCATCCGGGCCAACAGCTTTCCTTGACTTCATCCTCTTCAAGGCCTCTTTAACTTCAAATTCACTTATTCTGCACATATAATTATGGTTCATATTCTGGCACTAAATGGTAAGGTCATTCAAGTTTTGAGTAGAACTACCATTAAACAATTTGTCAAAATACTCTCTCCATCTTTCTTTGATTTCTTCATCTCGAACTAAAACCTTCTGATCTTCATCTTTGACACACCTCACAGTACATATGTCTCTAGTTTTTGTCTCCCTTATTTGAGCAATTTATATATATCCTCATTGGTGTCCAACTTCTCATACACTTCTTTGTACACTTTAACTCTTGCATTCTGAACAGTTTTCTTAGCTCCTTCTTGGCTAGTTTATACCTCTGAAAACTCACTCAATCATAATTTTTCTTTAAATCTCTATAAGAGTCTCGTTTGATCTTAATGGCAACTTTTATCTCTTCATTCCACCATGATGTGTCCTTACATGGTGGAACACCACCCCATGACTCCCCAAGTACATTTTTAGTTACTCTTTTAATGAAGCTAGCAATTTTGTTTCATGTTCTATTGGGATCATCGTTGCCTTTCAGTCTGTTTCATGTACTACTCGATCTACAAAAACTCTTTGATTACCTTATTTTAGCCGCCACCACTTAATCTTAGGATCTAACTTACGTTTAATCTTTTTAAATCTCCTTCTAATCTGTACATCTATAATTAAGAGTCTATATCGGGTTACTACACTCTCACTCGGTACTACCTTACAATCCATACAACAACCTCTATCTACTTTTCTAGTTAAAAAAAAAATCTATTTGGCTCACACTTGATCCACTTCTAAAAGTGATTAAGTGAGACTCTCTTCCTAAACCAAATATTCGCTAAAATCAAATCATTTGACAAAGTAAAATCTAGAATCGAGTTACCTGGTTCTTTTCTTTCCCCAAAACCAAATTCTCCATGCACACTATCAAACTCATAATGACTAGTTCCTACATGCCCAGTAAGGTCACTGCCTATGAAAAGCTTTTCTCTACTGGGTATGCCTTGCACAATCTCATCTAAATCCTCTCAAAATTGACGCTTACTTGACTCATCAAGTCCTACTTGTGGTGCATTGATACTAATAACATTAAAAATCTTCCTATTTAAAATAAGTTTAACTAGTAAAATTCTATCACTCTTTCTCCTAACCTCCACTACATCCTCAAGCAATTGCTTATCACACCCACCCCATTACAATTTCTATTTCTACCAGTATACAAAAGTTTATAACTCCAAGGCTCTATAATTCTACCTTTTTCACCTACCCACTTAGTTTCCTGCACACACAAAATACTAACATTCCGTCTAACCATAGCATCAACTAACTCTGCTAGTCTGCCTATAAGAGAACCTATATTTCATGATGCTAATCTAATCCTATATTCATGGGCTACTTTTTTTACCCTCATCCGCTCATAAAAGTGTGGGAACCGTTACTCATTTGACACCACATCTGGGAGCCGATGTGGCGCGTCGTTTCTAGACGATGACCTAGCAACTCTTGCCCACTTTTCACTACACCCAGGCTCTGATGTAGCGCGTCGCTCAGTAGGGGACATCCCAACGAAATGTAGTTCTTGGTTCATGTTCATAGTATGTAACAATATTTTACGTTGGATGCACAGGCCTACCACAATGCTCTTCCTTTACCCTGACTTGGGACAGACAGTGAACGGGACACTGGCGGAGTTTATTTAAATCTTGTCTAATTTATATATATATATGATAAACTCTTATTGCAAGATTTTACATGCATGCATCAGTTAATTAACTGCTTCTTGCAATAAAATTTGGCTAATTAAAATTGTTTAATTTTATAATATTTGTTATAAAGATTATTTATTCTTACAAGTCAATTATTAATTAATTCTTGTTAGTCTATTTCTAAAATTTAATTGGAATAACCTTTAGAAATTATTGTTGTTATAATTTCAAATTAGAAAAATTAAAAGAACAAGTCTATATCTTGTTATATCTTACTTGAATTATTTGGCACATAATTAAAGAAGGATTATACACTATTTTATTCTGCAAATCCTAATCTAAAAGCTACCAATATAAACTAAATTTTAACATTATCAAATAATTTTAAAATACAGAATTCAGGTAGCACCATCCAGTCACTATGGCCATCCCTGCATTCTAAGGATATCAAGCCGGAGAAATTTTTCGGCACATACTTTAAGAGATGGGCAAATCAGATGAAGTACTCGTTAACCATTTTAGGTCTTATTTCTGCCATAGATGACACCATTCCTGCACCTTCTCCTAAACTATCATCTATTGGATCTTCTCCTGTTGAAACTCCCCCACAACTCCTTCCTCTTACATCTATTTGAAACTTGAGGAAATTGACTATCATTGTCTTCTTAGTGTACTCTCTGATAGTCTATATGACATTTATTATGAATATAAGCGTGCTAAAGAACTATGGACAGCACTCGAGGATGAATATGGCCTCTATGACGCTAGAATCGAAAGATTCACCTCCTCCTCCTTCAACAAATTCATGATGACTGATAGTAAACCAATCAATAATCAACTTCATGTATTTTAAGATTATATCTGACATCTTCAATCAAAAGAAAATCAATTCTCTGATGATTACAAGGTGTCCTATCTCATTGACAAACTCTCTCCTTCCTGGTCAACCTTTGTTGGAGATCTCCGTCACAAGTAAGGTGACTTAACCCTCATTCAAGCCCTAAAAATGATTCACATAGAAGATCAGTATAGGCAAAACTCTAAAATCAAGTTAGAAATAAAAGGTAAAGTGAACCTGGTGGAGGAGAAGCCTAAGCGCAAATTTAAGAATCCCAAGGGTAAGAAGTTAAAAAAAACCCAATTATTTTGATTCTTCTCCCCATGCAAATTTTTCTTTTTTTAAACCTTCTCAATCTTCCTCCTTCAAACCCAAAACTTTTGGCTAGAAGACTGATGGAAGATTCTGCTACGTCTGTGGAAGAATGAATTACATGGCGCCTCAATGTTTCAATTGGAAGAAAGATCCTGTCAAAGCTCAACTAAGAGAAAATGAAGGAAATGGCTGACACAAAGTCGATATTGTGGAACTGAACTCCAACTCCTTTAGGTTAGATTCTTCTCTTCCTATTGTCAACTATATCACCTTCTTCTCGGATTGATGGTTAGACTCAAGAGCCAATATTCACATATGTACTGATCGCTCCTAGTTTAAATCCTACCAGAAATAGCGTGGAGGAAGCGTGAGCCTGGCAGATGACTCCACTAGAGAGATAAAGGGAACTGACGTATTGATCTCAGAATGACCTCAGAAAAAATTCTGACTCTTCAAGGCTTCCTGCATGTACCCACACTTCAGAGAAATCTGATCAGCGAGTCTTCACTTCTTGGAGCTGGCTATAGGATTGTCAAGAAATCTAATAAGTTTGTTATGTCCAAGTCTAATATTTTCATTGAAAAAGGCTTTGTTTGTGATAGCCTTTTTTTTTCAATGTAATAAATTCTTCTGATAATAAAATTTCTATTTTTGTTGCTTTGAACATTGAGTCCTGTGATATCTGGCATGAAAGATTAGGACGTGTCAACTTCAATTCTATCAAGAAAATGATTAACTTGAACCTTATTCCTAAATCTTCTTTTGATTTTACTTCTAAATGTGAAATATGTGTGTTAAAGGCAAATATGTCCGAACACCTTTCCACTCTCTCATAAGAAATTCTGAATCCCTCAAACTTATTCACAGTGATGTGTGTGCCTTAAACAGAGTTCACACCCGAAGCGGTAGAAGATATTTTGTGACATTCATTGATGACTACTCCAAATTCTATTACACCTATCTTCTCAAATCCAATGATAAAGTTCTCGATTGGTTTAAGGTGTATAAAGCCAATCCGAGAACCGACTTAAAAATAAGATCAAAATTCTAAGATTTGATCGTATAGGGGAGTATACGTCAAATGATATGATAGAATTCTGCCAAAAAACACAGTATATTCATGAGGTAACTGCTCCTAACACACAACAATCCAACAGTGTAGCTGAAAGAAAGAACAGAACACTGATGGACATGGTGAACTATATGTTACTCAGCTCAGGTGCACCTGAAAACCTTTGGGGTGAAGCTCTCCTTTCTGCCTGTTTTATACTCAATAAGGTTTCCCAAAGAGACTCTAACGGTACTCCATATGAATGTTGGAAAGGGAGAACTCCTAACATTCATTTCTTTAGAGTTTGGGGTTGCATGGCTAAGGTTTCAGTACCTGAACTGAAGAAAAAGAAAATCAATCCTAAGACTGTTGATACTATTTTTATCGGATATGAACTAGATAGCAATATTAACCGATTCCTAGTGGTTAACTCTGAGATCAGTAAAATATCCAACAACACCATCATTGAAGCTAAGGATGTTGTCTATTTTGAGAACATCTTTCCTTTCAAATCTAAAATCCCTAGTGGTCCCTCTGTTACTCCTTCTACATCTAGTATTCCTTCTTCTATTTTCTGCTCCTATCAATGATTCTGAATATAGAAGGACCAAAAGAATTAGAACTCTTACATCCTTCGGTGAGGACTTCTTCACCTATCTTGTGGAAGGTGATCCTAACTCTTTCAAGGAAGCAATGGACTCTTCTGAATCTCCTTTATGGAAAGAAGCAATTGACAGTGAGATCAAGTTCATAATGGAGAATAACACTTGAATTCTCACTGACCTTCCTCTAGGATGCAAACCTGTAGGTTGTAAATGGATCTTCAAGAAGAAACTCTGACCTAGTGGCACTGTCGATAAATATAAAGCTAGATTAGTAGCTAAGGGTTTCATCCAACAAAAAGGTATTGACTTCTTTGATATCTATTCTCCTGTTGTCAGAATCTCCTATATCAGAATCCTTCTAGCACTTGCATCAATTCATAACATGTCATTCACCAAATAGATGTCAAGACTGCTTTCCTGAATGACGATCTTGAAGAAGAGATTTATATGGACGAACCAGAAGGATTCATTGCCAAAGGACAAAAAAACAAAATGTGCAAACTTTGAAATCATTGTATGGACTTAAACAAGAACATAAATAATGACATTAAAAGTTTAACAAAGTTATTACACAATTTAGATTCACTGTCCATGAACATGACAAGTACATATATTCTAAGAACTTTGATAATGAGTATATTATCATTTGTCTATATGTAGATGATATTCTTATCCTTGAACCTTCTCTTGATGCAATTCCAAGAGAAAAAAATTATTTTTCGCAAAAATTTGATATGAAGGTCTAGGTCCTACTGATATGATATTGGGAATGAAAATATTGAAAATCTCTAATGGAATTTCTTTGAGTCTAGCTCATAGCATTGAAAGAATGCTTCATAAATTTGATTTTTATAACTCTAAACTAATTTTTACACCCTATGATTCTTCAATTGATTTGAAGAAGAACACGGGTGAGCCTGTGTTTCAGCTAAAATACTCTCAGTTAATAGGTTCACTTCTCTATATTCAATTAATAGGTTCACTTCTCTATTTTTCTAACAGGACTAGGTCTGATATCTCTTATGCAGTAAGCAGATTAAGTAGATAAACCAGTAGCCCTAGTAGAGAACACTGGACTGTACTAGAGAGAGTTTTCAGATATCTTAGAGGTACAATTGGTTATTGTCTGACTTACATTGGATATCTTGATGTTATGGAAGGTTATAGTAATGTCAACTGGGTCACTGATTCTAACAGTGTTAAGTCTACTACCGGATATGTATTCATATTCGGTGGTGGTGCTGTGTCCTGAAAATCCTGCAAACAAACAGTGATTGTCAGGAGCACCATGGAGTCCAAGCTCATTGCTCTGGACATAACTTGCTCTGAAGCTGAATGGTTAAAGGATCTTTTGTCTGAATTCGCTATCATGCCTAGACCCATGCTTCCAATCTCAGTTCATATTGATTCAAGATCCACCATTGAGATTCTAAAGTAAGATAATACCAATAAGCAGATGAACAGATATATTCAAATCAGGCTTAAATCTGTTCAGCGCCTATTGGGCAAAGTTGTGTTTCTGAACTTTATAAAGTCTGAGAAGAATATTGCTGACCCATTGACTAAGGGTCTTTTTAGGAGTGTGGTTCTAGAATCATTGAGGGAGATGGGGTTAAGCCCATAGTAGAGTTCACCGACAGCGGGAACCTAACATACTTAATTGAGAATTGATTCTATGAAAGAGGTCAATGTGGTAGAAACAAGCTGGACTGGTGATATTTGTGTGGAGTATCGACCTGAATATGTTTATATCATATATGTAGCATTGTAGCTACTACTCCTCTATGGTGACGATGCTCTTATAATACAGCTAGGTAAGGATGAGTTTAACTCTTAATAAGTCCAACGCATGTAGTGTGGAGGGCATACTATCTAGCTGTAGTACCCTTAGAAGACTTACCTACGTGAGAGGAACCGTGATGGCCGTGGTTGGAGGGGCAGGGTTGACCCTAGAAACTCTCATGAGTCGGTTATTGTGAGCATGACCTTTAACGCTCAACCCGCTCGCTCAATAGATGAGAATTTACTGTGTGTGTTTTTTCATCAATGTCTGGTTAAAGAGGCCTAATTCAAGACGTAATCCATTATATCTCTCAGATAGCGATGAAATTCACTAGGGTAGATTCAATGCCGCAAGCTATCGACCCCGAATCCACAATATGATGTTGCCCGATTTTATTCATGTTTTATGATATGATGATTTGATGGTTATTTATTATTGATTTGTTTTATCCTCTCTAAAACTCAAGTTTTGGGGAAGACTGTTGGATGTGTTTTCAGTTGGAGGGAAAACTTAAGTTTCCTTTTTATTTGACTTTGGTTTTAGTCCCACATTGGATAGGAGATAAGAGGTTTAGTAGTATATATAACAACTCTTCCCATGCCTATTGTTATGAATGTTGGGCCATAGGCCACATCCCCACATGCACGCGCACACGTCGAACCGAACCGGGCCGGGCCGGGCTGGGTTCGGATAGCGCTCGCCCACGACCTGCGGACACAAATGCAGTTCGATTCAAGGGGCTCTTGAACCTGAAACTTTTTTTCAATTTTTCTATTTAATTTTTATTTAAAAATCTGTTTTAATTTTCTTAGATTTTCTGTTCGGTTTTGACCCACACTCCGGATCTGCTCACAAACTGCATGATCGTGTGTAGATTTGGAGCGAGTCTGTTACAACTGCTGAACTCTGAGATTTATAAATAGCTTCTCGCAGTTCATTCAGTTACCTCAAAAAATTCTACAGAAATCTGTCTCCCTCCAAATTCTTTCTTACAAAATTCTGATTCGATTTTTGGTGATTTGTCCGAAGATTTCTTTTACACACGGGCAACGTATTTCCATCTGAGCAGAGGCCTAGCTCTTCGCCCGGGGCTGGTGATCTACCGGGAACTTTTACCGTTAGGAGAGCATTCTAAGGTCCGGACGAAGGACCGGCCATCTATCTTCTACGGCAATGCTTCTGCACGACTGTCACCTCAGGCCAGCAATTTTCTTTCTTTTTAATTCTTTTATATTAGTTGCATGATTAGGACAATTATTCAAATTGGTTACAGATTTACAAATAAAAATTGTTGCATGTTTTTAAAAAATAAGAAGATATTGTCTTTTAACCAACAATTATGTCCTATTGTTTCCGTCATTAATGAAATACAGTTTCCCAACAGCGTGTGTGCGCGCGCTAGCACATATGTTCAAATTAGTGCCCATTTTCCACCTATAGTACTTTGCAGACGATAGAAAATGCTGATGTTCAGGCTCGTGTCACAAATTTTTTGTAATGCCTTCTCATATCTTGTAACCTCTCTTCCTCTTTGTGTGTATGAGATAATTGCTAAGCTGCTTTTAGGAATGCCAATTTCTATTACTGATGGTTTCTCATCTCTGAGCATAATTCATATGAATTTCAAATGCTGGTAATGTTTCAAATATACTCAAGGCTAGTCAAAACTCAATCAGCTCTGGATCTTCTACTTTTCTTATCATTTCATCAAGATAAAAGAAAAAGAAATTCCAGTCATTAAAATATAACTCATGCGGTAATGACATCTCTAACATCATGATGGACACATTTCTTTCAGCTTCTATATTCAGTGAACAAGGGAAATTGGAGCCAATGTCTGTTGAAAGAAAAGCGAGGTGGAGGAGAGAAATCGATTGGCTTTTATCGGTCACTGATCATATTGTAGAATTTGTTGCTTCTCAACAAGTATCAAAGGATGGAACCAACATGGAGGTTACAGATAGCTCTGACCCATATTAAATCCTCTTCGATTATTTCTGCCAAACACAATCTGATTCATTACCTAAATTCAAGTTCTAACCTAACCTAAAGAAGTTATTGCATGCCACAGATTATGGTAACTCAGCAACGCAAAGATCTCTTGATGAATATTCCAGCCTTGCGCAAGCTCGATGCCATGCTCCTCGTAAGAAAATCTTGACCTTGTTCAAAGTTTTGAAATGCAAAGTCTTGCCTTGGACTAAATTATCTTTCTTCAAAGACTTGACTTGGTTCTCTTATCCTTCTCCATCATGAATAGGGCTACCTTGACAACTTCAAAGATCAGAACGAGTTTTGGTATGTGAAGAAAGACAGCGATGAATCTGAGAAAGGGAGGGATAACAAATGGTGGCTCCCTCAAGTGAAAGTTCCTCCCAGTGGGTTGTCCGAAGTCTCCAGAAAATGGCTGCAGTTTCAGAGGGAGTCTGTGAATCAAGTGCTAAAGGCAGCTATGGCTATCAATGCCCAGGTGCTGATGGAAATGGAGATCCCAGACTCATACATCGAAGCACTACCCAAGGTATTATAATTGACTCAACATATCTTTACAAAGAATTATGTCTTTACTTCGCTAGTTTAACTTATGCAATGTGGCTGACAGAATGGGAGGGCAAGCCTTGGGGATGCAATATATCGTAGTATAACACTCGATGTGTTTGACCCTGAACAATTCCTTTCATCAATAGACTTGTCGACCGAACACAAGGTCCTCGACCTCAAGAACCGAATCGAGGCATCCATAGTGATTTGGAAGAGAAAGATGCATAACAAGGATGGGAAATCTTCTTGGGGTTCAGCAGTGAGCATGGAGAAAAGGGAGCAGTTTGAAGAGCGGGCAGAGACCATTTTGCACCTCATCAAGCAGAGGTTCCCCGGGATTTCTCAATCAACGCTCGACATTTGCAAGATTCAATTCAACAGAGTAAGCATCTGCAATCCCGGACACCGCTATTTCCTACTTTTCCCCTGATGGCATAATATTCTATGAACTTTTTTCTCTATAGGATGTTGGACAGGCTATTCTTGAGAGTTACTCTAGGATTCTTGAAACGTTGGCTCACACCGTGATGTCCAGAATCGAAGATGTGCTCTATGCCGATGCCCAGGCTCAGGATCCAACGTGCAACACGGACAGGAGACAATTGCACGTCGACACAGAGCAGCCATTGAAGAAACTGGACCCCAAAGAAGAGTTGGAGAAGCTGAATAACATGGATACCCCGAACTCTATGACACTATCGGATTTCATGGGCTGGCATTTGGATCAAGACGCAGATGCAGAAAAGAAGGAAACAGGTAGCATGGAGGACACTAACACTTCAGATGATGGGAACTTAAAGAAGGCTCCTGCTAAAGTTGTGACTAACAAGAAATTTCTTATATAGAGAACTCGAGAGCTTGGAAGCTTGAGAAGTCCAACGGCTCGCCATTGACTTGATGCGCCACATTTCAGAGTGCAAAGGCGGAGGAAGAGAAAGAAAGAAGGGACATAAATATAGGGACAAAGGGGAGAGAGAACTTGTCTTTCCAAATGCATGCATGCATGCATGTATATGTATGTGTGTGTGTGTGTATATATATGTGAGAGAAAGAGGGAGGGAGAAAGAGAGAGGGAGGCACGCACAAAGGAGCTAGCTCTTGATTGATTGTTTTCGTTCTAATTTGTGCAGAATGCTTCATTCTTCATTCCCTCCCAAATTTTTGTCTTGTAGATAAATAGAGAAGTACTACTTGCTTCCAGGTTTGATGTGTTTTGTGGGTGTATATTTCTTGATCACCTTCACCTTTTTGTAGCTTCTAATGATCCTGACTTCAAAAAGTTCCCACTCATGACTTCTCTACAGTATTTTGAGATTTTTTGACAATCTCTCTCTCTCTCTCGCCCCCCCCCCCCCCCCCCCACCCCCCCTCCCCCCCCCCCCCCCCCCCCCCCCCCCCCCCCCCCCCCCCCCCCCCCCAATGACAGGAGTATGCAATGCCTGAATCTTGATGTAGGAAGATTCGTCATATTTGTCTAGATCATTTTATTGCATTTTGGGATACAAAAATATAATGACATTCGTATATCGGCTCCGATTTTTGTGTTCCAGGATGCATTGAAATGATCTTTTTGTTCTGTTGATATTGAAATAGACAATATAATGTTTTGAACTTCTGAATTATCAAATTTACTAAATTTTTTTACATCAAATCTCATCATAGTGCCATGTATATTGAGCACTGCTCAGACAACTGCAAAATATCATCATAAATGAAGAAGTTCCTATGTCGTACCATCTCCACCTTTAGTTTTTAAGAAAATAACTTGGGCTTTCTTTTGAGAACGAAGTACTTTTACTCGAGAGTTCCCTGACTCGAAGTCCACCATATGTCAAAGGGAAAATAGTTCCATACCTTGATTTTGAATTGATTTATTTGCCAATTAATTTTGAAATCAAGAAAATTCTGAAAATCACGAAAAATCTCATCTCACAAAATTAAATATGTTGTCTGTAATGTAAATATAGTGCGCGTGTACCAAATGTTTTATGATTAACATTCAATATTCTATATATTATGAGGTATGCTATTGATGCAGACATCTAATCAAGTTGAAAAGGTCGAAGAGACAAATTCAAGAAGTCACAGTTCGAGTTGAAGAAGTAGCAGAGTTTTACATTTTTTTTCTTTCTTTATTTTGGTATTTTTCAATTTCCAAAATTTGAACTATAATTTTATTTAGATTAGGAGTTTGAGTTTAAGTTGGATTCAATTTTTATAAAAGCCTACATAAAGGCCCTCTTAAATCAACATTAGAAGACATGAAATTTTTTCCTCAAATTTGTGTGAGTTGTGACCTCTCTTCAAATTTCTTTCTTTGGTGGGAAGGCCCTAGAGAAACCCTAATTTAGAGTGTGAAATCCTAGTTAGAATATCCTCTTCCCTATCTCCATTCTCATCTTCTAATCTCTAGCACTTATTTTCGATTTTTAAATCTTATTCTAAACCATAGTTCTATTTCTCCAATTCCTAACTCAAAACTCTAGAGAAAAAATAATTTAGAATATATCCATAAAATCCCCTCACAATTTTCTCTCCATAACAAGCCAACAATCCTTACACAAGTTCCCAAGCCAAAAGATCCTTTGCAGAGAATAGTCTGTTAGTTCTAGGATCAATCTGACAACTAATCAATTTCACCGATCTAATTGGCAAGGTCGGAGAATATCACGTGGGAGATTTTTCGTTCAATAGAACGTTTCTTAATTACAGAACCACCTTTCAATTACCTTCCTTAGTTAAACACCAATTAGACTGGTATAAGTCAGTCTCAATATACTGAATATCAGTATAACCCCTGTATAAAAAAATTAATTCACTTATACAGTACTTGGAGTGAGGTACGCTTATAGCGAATCTCCTTAAGACAATTACGTCCCCCGCTACGGTGCTAACGGGTTACTGGACGCTGGTCTCCCAAGATACAATACTCTTTCACGGTATTTGGATAGTACTACCAAATCACCGTATGGTCAAATCATACTTAACCAGTACCTTTATAGAATTATCAAAATAGCAGGACCAAGACAAATTTAGGGAGAATATTTGTCTTTACTTTGAAGGAACACCCACTGTAGAGAAAGGAGGAAGATAGAAGAATATTCTTCTTTGGAAGTCACAGATTCAGAGAACAATTCTATTAAGAATCTATTGAATTTTCTGAGCCTTCTTTCAGAACAAATCTTTAAAATCTATTGGAAGTCACTTCGGAATCCGAGTTGCAGAATTTTCACATCCTATTGGAAGTCACTTCAAATCCGAGTTGCAAAATTTTCACTTCCTATTGGAAGTCACTTCGGAATGCAAAAGAAGGAACTTGTTCTTCTTTTCTGTTTTGTTGTGTGTTGAAATGAGAAAAAAAGAGCGCTATTTATAGCGTTCCGGGAGGGGCAAATCCCTCCGAACGGTTGCAACGGTCCGGTCTGAACCGTTGCAATGGTTCGTTTCAGACGAAAACTGCCCAACCGTTGTAACGGTTCGCGGCGGTTTCTTGTCAACCGTTGCGGCGGTTTATTGTCAACCGTTGTGGCATTTCGGATCTGGATGGCGGAGTAGGTGAGATCTGCTGTAACCATACCTGTGAGACCTGGTTCAAAAAGAATCGGACCGGGTAGGAATCCAAACCCGAACCCGAGCCCGAGCCCCAGCACCGGCGGCGCGCGCGCGCGCGTGGGTATGGTTTCCCCCTAATCGCGCGTGAAAACTCCAAGTACCCAAAGAGCACACCCTTTGTTCCCATTTTTCTCTATTTAAACACTTCAAACTTTCATTCCATGGCCAATATGGGACTAAATGCTTTTAGCTGCTTTTAGTCCCCTTTTGGCTTTTGAATTAGGCAAACTTTAGACTTGAATATCTCATTCATTCGAAGTCGGAATTGAATATGTGAATAAACCACATTCATCGCCAATGGAAGGAGAACACACTCCAATCATTATCCAATTGATTCTATCAACGTATCTCGTCATAATTCAACTCAAAGATTCACATTTAATTCTTCATATTTCCCAACAATCCCCCACAATGAATGGAGATTCAAGAAATTAACACACAAAGAGACTGACTATATAGTGAAAGGTACTTTAAAAAAAAACTGCATCAGGATAGATGAACTAGGTCTTGAACCTTCCATAGCGAAAGTTTTATCGGACTTACTGGCTAATCAGTGAACTAAGTCTTGAACTGTTAGCCGTTAATGTAAGCCAAGTCAACAAGCTTCACACAGTAACTTTTCAAATCAACTTTGGTTCTCGGTTATGCCCATTTTGACCCTGAACATTCTTAGTTTCAGAGAGTATCTTTAAGGAATAACAGCCTCCATAGAAATTTCCAAAGAGCTGACCCAACTCTATATTCACATAGGTGATCGTCCTATTAAGAGTAGTCTACTCTACTCCACTTATTTAATAACAAGATATAGGTTTCATTAAAAGTGTAAAGTTTATCCTTAATCCACTTGTAGAAAGCACTTGTGTGTACCTTAGGAATGGATTGGAGTCAAGCTCCTAAGTGCTTACTTGCTGAGTCAATTATAACTAGTTTTTCCTCTTGAAATTAGTCCGTGGGATCTCCAGTCTCCAAGTGAGGTTTCCATTAAGCTGACTCGGTAGGTTAAGCTTTTAGACCCATTCTTCTCGATGCGTAGTTTATACGCTCTCCACTTAAACCTTTGGTAAGCAGATCCGCTAAATTATCTTTTGACGAGACAAAGTCAATAGAGATAATTCCATTTGAGAGCAACTGCTTAACGGTATTTTGTCTATGATGAATATATCTAAACTTACCGTTATATATAAAATTTTGTGCCCTCGATATAGCTGCTTGATTATCGCAGTGCATGCATATAGCGGGCACTGGCTTTTTCCATAATGGTATATCTTCCAAAAATTGTCGAAGCCATTCTGCTTCTTCTCCGGCCTTATCTAAGGCTATGAATTCCGATTCCATAGTGGAACGGGCAATAGATATTTGTTTGGAAGATTTTCAAGATACCGCTACTCCTCCTAGAGTAAATAAGTATCCGCTAGATGATTTTAATTCCTCAGAATCTGCAATCTAATTAGCATCACTGTATCCTTCAAGTACATGTGGATATTATCCATATCTCAAGGCATATTCCTTGGTATGTGATACGTAACCTAATACTCGTAGTAGAGCAGTCCAATGATCATCACTAGGGTTACTAGTGTATCTACTTAACTTGCTTACAGCGTAAGCAATATCAGGTTTAGAGCAATTCATTAAATACATTAGACTTCCGATAATCTGAGAATACTCCAACTAGCGTACTCCAGTTCCTGTATTCTTACGAAGGTGGATGTGTGGGAGAAAATGATCTGTATTCTCCTTTATCCCATGATCCTTGAATCTTTCTATCATTTTATCCACATAGTGAGATTGAGATAGATTGATTTCATCTGGTGTTCTTGTGATTTTAATTCCTAAAATTACATCAGCAACCCTCAGATCCTTCATGTCAAAACTGTTAGATAATATTCTTTTAGTGGACTTAATAATTTCAATATTAGTCCCAAGTATCAACATATCGTCTACATAAAGACAAACAATGATACATGTATTTCTAACTGTTTTAGTGTAAGCACACTTATTGCATTCATTGATAGTGAATCCATCTTTGATCATGACACTATTGAATTTCTCATGCCATTATTTTGGAGCCTGTTTTAGACCATATAAGAATTTTACCAATTTATATACTTTGTGTTCTTGGCCATTGACTATAAATCCTTCAGGTTGCTCCATATATATTTCTTCATTTAATTCACCATTTAAGAATGCAGTCTTAACATCCATTTGATGGATATCTAAGTTATGCAATACTGCAATTGTAATTAACATCTGATGGAGGTTATTCTTGTTACTGGTGAATAAGTATCGAAGTAGTCAAGTCCTTCTTTTTGTCGATAGCCCTTGGCTACTAATCTAGCCTTGTACTTATCGATGATCCATCGAATTTTATTTTCTTTTGAAAATCCACTTACACCCAATTGGTTTACTGTCAGGAGGCAAGTTTGCCAATTCTCAAGTATGATTACTTAGTATGAATTCTATTTCACTATTTATAACTTATTTCTACATTTATGCTTCTAGGGTAGACATAGCCTCTTTAAATATTTGAGGCTCGCTTTCAATAGCGTATGCTATGAAATCTGGACCAAAAATTTTGAGATTCTAGATCTCTGACTTCTTCTTGGTTCAATTTCACACTAACAATTGGCTCCTCGAGGTTTTCGTCTCTGAACGCTATCTCATGTATTCTTTTCCTAGAAGTCTTATATGTTTCCCGTTTGTATGAAAAGATGTCTTCAATGAACACAACATCTCTAGATTCGATAATCATGTTAATATGAATATCTGGCATTTCTGATTTATAAACCAGAAATCTATAGACACTACTATTCAAAGCATAGCCTATGAATATACAGTCCATAGTTCTTGCTCCCAACTTAGTCTTTTTAGGTAATGGTGTTAGTAACTTTACAAGGCACCCCCACATTTTGAGGTAATGGTAGGAAGGTGTCCTTCCATGCCATAAATCAAATGGTATAAGACTAAGTTTCTTGTGGGATACTCTGTTTAGAATATAATTTACAGTTAACAGAGCTTCCCCCCACAAGTTCTGCGAAGCTTCAGAACTTTCGAGCATGAAATTTACCATCTCCTTCAAAGTTCTGTTCTTCCATTCAGCAATTCCATTTTACTGAGGAGTATATGGTGCTGTAGTTTGATGGATTATACCAATTTAGCACATAACTCACTAAAATCATTTGACTGCCTTAATCGGATTTTAGAATCTTGATATTCTTATTGAGTTGATTCTCAACTTCGGCTTTATATGTTATAAACATATTCATTGCCTCATCCTTACTGTTTAGAAGATACACATAACAGTATCTTGTATAGTCATCAATAAAAATAATAAAAAACTTTTCCCTCCTCTAATTGGCATAAACTTCAAGTCACACAGATCGCTATGAATTAACCCTAAAAGTTCTGTATTTCGATCAATTGAGTGAAAAGAATTTTTCACGAACTTGGCCTCAACACAAATCTCACACTTGCGAATTTCTTTGAAGTTGAGTTTAGGAATATATCCTAGATTAGATAAGTTTTTTAAAGACTTGTAATTCATGCCCTAATCTAACATGCCATAAAATAGGAGACTCAAGTAAATAAATAGAAACTTTTTCTTTATTTATAAGCTTAGGGTACAAACTTTTTGTCCACCACTACAATATTGGCTTTAAAAAGGCCATCAACAAGATAACCCTTACCCACATACTTTCCACCCTTAGTAAGTACAAATTTATCTGATTTGAAAATCATTCTAAATCCTTTCTTATTAAGTATTGATTCAGAGATCAAATTCTTGCGGATATCTGGAACATGTAGCACATCCTTCAGAGTAAGCTCTTTCCCAGATGACCACTTTAGGATGACCTTTCCTTTTCCCTCAACCTTGGAGACGGCTAAGTTTTCCATGAAGAGTTGCTCATCTTTTTCTAGTTTTTAATATTCAGAGAAAAATAATTTCTCAGAGCAGATGTGCCGAGTAGCCCCAATGTTTACCCACCAATCCTTTTGTTGATCGTCAGATTTACTTCTGATACCACAGTTGAAAGGCTTGGCGACACATAGTCGTCAGGTTTGCCTGTGGATGGTTCTTCTTGTTCTTTTTGAGACGGCTACGACATTCATTCGCCTTATGCCCCTCTTTATTGCAGATGTAGCAAGTTCCCTTGAAGTGCATGTTCTTGCCTTCTTGGACCTTGTTTTTTGTACCCTTGGGCAGTCTTCTTCCGCTTTAAGCCTTTGGAAGTAGACACTTTCCCCCTTGAGTCTTTGATTACATTGGCCTTGGCTTCATAGGAGTTCTTATTGCTCCTTTTCTCCGACTTTCGGTTGTCCTCCTAAATTTGAAGCCTCACAATGAGATCTTCCAACTTCAGCTCCTTGCGCTTGTGCTTCAGGTAATTCTTGAAATCTCTCCACATAGGTGGGAGTTTCTCCACAATTGTAGCAACCTGAAAAGTTTTAGGTAGATTCATATCTTCAGTCTCTATCTCATGCAAGATAAGTTGAAACTCTTGCACCTGACTGATTATAATTTTGTTGTCCACCATCATGTACACCAAAAATCGTCCTACGACGAACTTCTTGGTACCGGCATCCTCAATCTTGTACTTCTTATCAAGACTGGCCCATAATGGTGATTGGACTGTAGACATTGTAAAAAGAGTCATCCAGTCCATTCAAAATATATTTGGACAAAGGAAGTCACTTTGAGTTCATGCATCGACTGCAAGGACTGAGCCCCGATCAGTTCCAGTTCTGATGGATCCTCTTGTAGGAATTTGGTCAAATGCAGAGTGGTCAAGTAGAAGAGCATCTTCTGTTGCCACCTCTTGAATTCTGTGCCATCAAATTTTTCTTGCTTCTCTGACTTCGGGTTAGGAAGTGGAGCAGGCATCAAAGTTTGGATATGCATGTTTGGTGCCTTACTTAAGCTGTCTTGATTAGTCTCAGACATTTTCTGCAATTTCAAGCAGAACAGAAGTAAGTAACTTCAAAGTAATTGTCTTAAGATTGTTGTTCTAGGATAAATCTGACAACTAATCAATATCACCGATTTAATTGGCCAGGTCAGTGAATATCAGATGGGAGGTTTTTCATTCAATAGAACGTTCCTTAATTATCGAACCACCTTTCAATTTCCTTCCTTGGTTAAACACCAATTAGACTGATATAAGTCAGTCTCAATATACTGAATATCAGTATAACCCCTATATAAAGAAAATTAATTCACTTATATAGTACTTGGAGTGAGGTACGCTTATAGAGAATCTCCTTAAGACAATTACGTCCCCCGCTACGGTGCTAACGGTTTACTAGACGCTAGTCTCTCAAGATACAACACTCCTTCAAGGTATTTGGATGGCACTACCAAATTATCATACGGTCGAACCGTAGTTAACCAGTACCTTCACTGGATTATCAAAGCATCATGACAAGACAAACTTCAGGGAGAATATTTGTCTTTACTTTGGAAGAACACCCACTGTAGAGAAAGGAGGAGGATAAAAGAATATTCTTCTTTAGAAGTCACAGATTCAGACAATAATTCTATTAAGAATCTGTTGAATTTTCTGAGCCTTCTTTCAGAACGAATCTTCAGAATCGGGAGAATATTTGTCTTTACTTTGGAAGAACACCCACTGTAGAGAAAGGAGGAGGATAAAAGAATATTCTTCTTTAGAAGTCACAGATTCAGACAACAATTCTATTAAAGAATCTGTTGAATTTTCTGAGCCTTCTTACAAAAAGAACGGGTCCCGGCGCCGGCACCGACGCGCGTGCGTGGGCATGATTTCCCCCTAATGGGCGAAAACTCCAAATACCCAAAGGGCACACCTTTTGTTCCTTTTTTTCTCTATTTAAATACTTCAAGCTTCTATTCCATGGCCAATGTGGGACTAAATGCTTTTAGCTACCTTTAGTCTCCTTTTGGCTTTTGAATTAGGCAAACTTTAGACTTGAATATCTCATTCATTCGAAGTCGGAATTGAACATGTGAATGTACCACGTTTATCCTCAATGGAAGGAGAACACACTCCAATCATTATCCATTGATTCTATCAACGGTCTTGGCGTAATTCAACTCAAAGATTCACATTTAATTCTTCATATTTCCCAACATGTGGGTCTGTTTGGTTGTCGTAACTGACCGTAGTTCGTAGTCGTAATTGGTAAAGTCTTTTACAGTTGTAAATGAGTTACATGTATGTAAGTTTTACGGTGTTTGGTTGATAATATAAAGTTGTAAAGTGGGAAAGTGTATTGTATTTTACGGTATTTGGTTGTCGTAATGTATAAGTCGTAAGTGAAAAAGTTGACCACAAAATTAACTATCTGGTGATTTTAAAAGTTTTAATACTGCAAATACATATTAAAAAAGTTAAATATTAAAAAATTAATATTAATGTAAAAATAATACAAATTTGTACGATCACAAAATTAACTGTAGCTGGGCTGTAAGTGAGTGGTAACTAGCTTGCAAGTGAGTGTTAGTTGAGTTACGTAAGTCTTTTGCGAATTACGGTCCAAACAAACGCCGTAGTTGTAATTGGGTTGTAAGTCATTTACGAGCAATTACGGACTTTTACGCCTTTTACGGCGAAACAAACGGCCCCTATAGTCAACACACAAGCTTCATTACAAAGAATAGTCAACTACAAGTTTCATCAAAGACCAAACCACCAAGCACAGTAGGTCATATCTCATCCGTTTGGAGTCCAAATCACACAGTGCTCAGAGCATCGAATTCGTGACAAGAAGATCTACAGCTACAAAAATCAGAATAAGATTACATGGTTAACAGTGGTATAATTCTAATTCACAATTTTTTTTATTTACAAGTCGAATATACATCTCTAATTTTTTATCAAAACTCATCTTCTGTCCACTTTAAAATTGCGAGCATGTAATTCTGATTGTCTTATAGTTGCTTTAACTTCTTGATTGATAGTAGAATCTTTTACCTGCATCATGACAATAATTAATTAGTATTTTGATATTTGAATTGATCTATTTAAATGCACGTTAAAGAAACATAATTAATATTAATTATTTTAAGCTTTCCTGCCATAAATATAGCTAATTTGGATTGTAATTCTATTTAAATAAGGAGTTTGAGTTGGATTCAATTCTTGTAAAACTCTATATAAAGGTCATATTGTGTCAACATTATTAATAAAAAATTTTGATTAAAAATATTTGTGTGAGATATTGACTTCTCTTAAATTATGCTAGGAATAAAATCCTAGTTCTCCTCAAATTCCCCTCTCAAAACCTTCATCCCACCTTAATCCCTCTCTCTAATCTCTTCTTCTCCCTTTCACGGCTGACAACACCCACGGAGGATCAAGTCCACTTTCTTTCTATCTATCAATCTACCTCCAATTTCCCTCTCTTTGTTCTTTGTAAAACCCAAACAGCAGTCTCAAAAATCTTCCGATCAAAGAAACCAAATAACCCAGCAACCCTTCTTCTTTTCCCCTTCTCTCTGCGTCACATAGTCTAATAGGAAAATCACAATCTCCTCTGTATTTTCCTCTTCTCCCTCCCAAATCCACAAGAACCCATCAACATCATCATCCTACTTGCTCTGCCATCACGCCTTCTCTCGATTCAAGACCCAATCTTATGCATCCCTCTTTGCGCGTGAGTTCGAGTCCCATCGTGACCTCCACCTCCTTCGCCTGAGACGACCGTCGCCACCTGTCTTCGTTCTTATCTTGGGTCTCTTTGAACAGCAACCCAAGGAAGAAGAACACTCGTTTGGGTCTCAGATCCAAACCTAACTCCAGCCCGCATGCACTCTACAACTCACCCGAATCCACTACACAAAGAAACATATAAAATCCGGGTTAAGTTGTCAACCCATTTCCTAGAGTGTCTGTACCCTCTGCTACAATAACAGGTTTACAAAACACACCCATTAGTGCACCGTTGTTGTTTCGGGTCGTAACTTTCACATCCGAACTCTGATTTAGGCGATATTTGTACTGTTGCAATCATGACGACGAGAGTTTCGCATCAGTATCTACTATATGTTACTGAGATCTCTGATCGAGTCTGAACCTACACAGAAAAATAAAAGTTTACAAAAACATGCTAAGTTGCTCAATACTACCGCTATAATAAGTGGCTATGCGGGTCGTGATCCATAAGGAGACACTGCAATAAAAACTTTTAGCAAGTCTTTTGAAGTTACAAATACCGGTTAATATGTTTTCTTTTTTGTTTTAAAAGAAGAGAAATATTAAGAGTTTAGTTAGAAGAAGAAGATGATAGAAGAAAAGGATGGGGGTGATGTTACTGTAAAAAGGAAAAATTAAGTTAAGAAAATGAAAAGAGAAAGAATGAAGAAGTGTGTTTCTAAACTAAGAAATAAAGAAAGAGAAACTAAAGCATACATACATCTTTTGTAGATTATCATACCTTGAATCGTTTGCGAAGGTTTACCTCAGAGTAAAGCGAAGCAGAAAAGAGAAGGAATAACATAAACAACGATCTACTAAATGGAGTAACAATGAAGAAAAAGAGGAAAGTTACGTTGACTGTCACTCTCAATGCAACTCTCACTGAAGAAGATTACATTCAGTGTCACTCTCAATGCAACTCTCACTGAGATCTTAAGAATATATGCACCAATCTTTAATTGTGAAATAAATCGTCCAAAATCTGATTTAGTTGGATTAGTTTTAGGATTATCCTTTCATTCTCCATTAATTATCACATGCACAAATTGGACATTAAGACAAGTAAATAGCAGAGTTTATTACAAGATAAATGTAAGAATGTAATAATAAATAATGCAATATATGCGACAATCACACTCCCACACCTATCTTTTGCTCATCCTCGAGCAAAACAAAATCACTGATCTTAATGTCACAAAATCGTTTGTACGAAGAAATGGGGAGAGGGGAGTGCGGTTAAGGATGAGACCAAATCGTGACCCAACAGAAAAAATCTTCTGATAAAGCTGGAGATATAGACAAAATCGCTTGCCAAATAGAAAAGATTTTCTGATAACGTTAGAGATAAGGCTGAAAATATGGACAAAATCACTTGCCCAACAGAAAAGATCTTCTGTTAAGGTTGGAAATATGGCTGAAGATAAATATTTATTTATCCCTTGAATTTCAGCTGGATTGTGTCTTATCTCTCTAAATCTTCTTGAATATATGTTCCAATCTTTTAGATATCTCTTTATATATTGTTAGGGTTGCCTTTAGACTTTTGAATTTGTCTCTATCCTCATTTATCCTCGTTGATTCTCCAAGCTACCCAAATAGATCAATATAAGTCTGAATTAAATGTAATATATTTGGGTTTATCTTCTTTGTTATTCCATATTATCCACTTATATTTGCAGTTTGGCGTTGAGATCTTCAAAATATATGCAGTAATCCTCAATTGTGAAATAAATCCTCCAAAATCCAATTTAGTTGGATTAGATTTGGGATTATCCTCTTATTCTCCATTAATTATCACCTGCAAGAATTAGACATTAAAACAAGTAAAATACCGGAGTTTATTACAAGATAAATGTAAGAATATAAAAATAGATAATGCAATATACGTGACAATCACAGCCCCACACCTATCTTTTGCTCATCCTCAAGCAAAATAAAATAAAAAGTAAAACAAAGCTAACCTAGTCTAACTCACTTTCGTAAGAATCACGGTTGCACTAAGCATATGCAACAAGCCGTTAAACCTCTAGGTTACCCCTAGAGGATGAGTTTTGTCTCACGAGAATTTTCAGTGGATTACACCCACAAAATTCATAAAGAAAGAGAAACAAAGTGTTAGTATTTTAAAACATATTTTGATAAAGAGAAAATATATTTGAAGTATTCTTGCAAAAAATTCAAGTAATTTATAAGTCATAGGAATACCAAACTATTCATTCCTAAACTTAGTCTCTATTCTAAAATTTGTTATCAATTAAGGTAAGGATTTAAAACTGTATTTCTCACTTAGTCTATTATTTTACACTAAGTCATATGCATCTTCGTGGATATTTGACTCGGAATTCTTCAACTCCGACTCTTATACCTTACTTTTATATAGTATGGCGGTAATATCTCTTATTTCTATTAGACTTTCTAATTCGCTAATGTAACAAGCTTTTAGTCGATGACTCCCAAACCGGACGGTCTCAGGGCACCAGGTGAGAAAACACCCCTAGGACTTAAAAACTCGAACAAATAAGGCCACAAAACTAAGGGTTTTTATTGATTATATGGGCACTTTTAAGCGTGAATACTTATGCTTTATAAGGCACAAATACCCAACTTAATTAGAGGATTATATATATAATATAATAATATATATATACATATATATATATGTATATACATATATATCTGTATATATATATGTATAGATATATATATGTGTATATATATATATATATGTATATATATATATATATGTGTGTGTGTGTATATATATATATAAAGAAGGCATAAGAATCTTTGTTTTAGAACACTAAGTGTGTTAAGTGTATAAAGTATGCATATTTCATCAAGTAAAAATCAAGACTAAAGTACTTTTTTAATTTTTCTTCCTAACCCTAGAAATCAAACAACTAATGTTATTTTGACTGAGTATAAGAAATCATAATTATGATTCTCCTATTCCTTAAATTAACTTAATTTCTTACATGAAAAGGTCAAAATATTGTTTCTCTTTTCAAAAAGTTTTAAAAAAAGAAAAAATATATATTTTTATATACATAGGAAGAAGAAAGCCTATATTAGAATCCTCACCCACACCTATCTCATGCATTATCCTCAATGTATGAATGAATATATATATGCATGAAAAAGAAGAAAGGGAAAGAAAATTGTTACCTAAGGTGGTGGTTCCGGTGGTGGTCGGATTGGGCCAAGCGTTGCTGCCCAATCTAAATAATGAAAAACACCTAGAGGGGGTGAATAGGTGTAAGTGCTAATCTAAGAAACTTAATGCAAACTAAGTGCGCTAAATGCGGAAGCTAATGCAAATCTTGCAACACACTTAATACAATCCAACAAGTGTAGCTGAATTCCCCTTGCGAGGCTCTGGACTAACTCCTCTTGATTCCCCTAGATATGGGTTGAGGCGCTATGTGAAGCTCTGGTTGGATGAGTATAGGTGATGCACACACACAAGCAATTCAAGCAATGTGCACACACAATCAAGCCAAGCAATCAAGGATATAGCAATATGAATTAATGCAAGGCAATATGAAATATGCTCAACACAAGCAAATATGATAAGATATGAAGTATGATGCTTTGCACAAAGTAAATGAGAGAGTTAGAGAGACAATGAGAGCAATCGCAAACACCGAGATTTGTTTCGAGGTTCGAGCACCTTGCTCTACATCCCCGCCTACACCACCGTGTAGGATTTCCACTATCTCAACTCCCACCGAGGGAACCTCTACCAAAGAGGATTTCTTACAACTCTAGGAGTACCGAACTCCTCTCTCAAACAACAACCTCCACCGAGGCCCAACAACCAACACAACAACAACCACCTCTACCGAAGAGGTTTACAACCAAACTCAATCACCTCTACCGAAGAGGGATCCAAACCAACAACCCAATACAACAATCTCCACTCTACCAAAGAGGGAGCAACTCAAGAAATCAAGGGTTTACAACAAGTGTATATTTCAACAAAAAACCTCTTTCCTTTCTCTTTTTCCACAAAAACAAGATCCTAAATAGTTTAGGATAGAAGATATAGCTCAAGTGTGGAATCAAAGTGTTTTTGGAAACAAGCAACAAAGAAAAACTACTTGGGAAATCTCTTGTATATGATAGAAAATGAAATACCAAATCAAAATCCCAAAACCTAGTTTTCTTTGATTTTTCAAAAACCCAAAACAAATAAAGATGAGAAGTTTTAAAGCCCAAAAACTCTTTTTAAAACTCTTTTAAACACTTCAGAAAATTGGAAATTTTTCTCTTAGAAAACTTGGGAAAAATCCCCAAAGAGATGGGGTTATATAGCCCCTATACAAAACTAGCCGTTAGGCTGAGCTGGCAGTCTGACAGACTGCCGTTCGACCGGTCCGGTCGACCGCCAACGGTCAGAAATATGACCGTTGGGCAACTGCGGTCGACCGGCCCGGTCGACGAGAAAACCCGAGAGCAGAGCTCTCAACTCGGTCGACCGTCCCGGTCGACCGTGTCTGTGCCTAACAGACGTGCACATCTGTGCACGTCGGTCGACCGCAACGGTCGACCGGCCCTTGGTGCGGTCGACCGTCGCGGTCGACCGACCAGCCTGTCAGCACAAAACAAGGTCAGAAAATTTTGGAAAAATATTTTATAAAAACCTTTTATCATTTCTGAAAATTCCATAAAACTTGTTTTATCATTTTATGTTGAAACATAAACATGTGATAAAAATTTCAAGACAATATATCAACATATCAATTCATTTTTGAGTCTTGCAAATTTTATCAAAAATAAAACCTTGTATTTTGTCAAACTTGATTTTTCCAAAACATGAATAGGGATATCAAAATAGTTTGTTTACCAAGTTAAAGCATGTATGTATAAATAGAAAACATCTACTATACATATAACATATGTAAACTTGTTTTGATCAACTATTCATAAAAACCAAATATCAAATCATAAACGTGTGTGTTTTGTGTTCACTTGAGCATATCAAGTGTGTGTTTTGTGTTCACTTGAGCATAAAACGTGTGTGTTTTGTTTACCAAGTTAAAGCATGTATGTATAAATAGAAAACATCTAATACATATAACATATGTAAACTTGTTTTGATCAACTATTCATAAAAACCAAATATCAATCATAAAACGTGTGTGTTTTTGTGTCACTTGAGCATATCAACTAAACTAAGCTTTACAAATATGGATCTAAAAACTCTATCTAAACTAGGATACCTAAGTCTTCTTGACGATCATCATCTTCAAGTAGACTTGCTCCAAAACTCCATCCATGGGCTAGGCAAAGTGTGAACTTGAAGCTTTGGCCCTGGAATCACCATGAATAGCTTCTAAACTCCTTGTTAAAGCTAATCACCAACTAATATCCTGTTAATGATCTGAAACTTAGAAACACAAGAATATTAGTAAACATAACTACATGAGTTGATCATCATCAAAACTAGAGTGGAAGGCCATTGGGCCAACAATCTCCCCTTTTTGATGATGACAAAACTCATGGAGTTATATATGCATGGATTAAAGATAAGCTTCAAGGAAGCTCCCCCTTAACTCATGCATAGGGATAAACAATAAATATATGCAATGAATATTAAACATGAAACATGCGTATGCATAAACAATAAATGGTTCTAGATATCAAATGGAATATTCAAAACAAAATAAGCTCTAGATACCAATTACAAAGCAAACTCTATATATCAATTAAACTTAATATTCTTGAGATTAAAACATAATATATGCATATAAAACATAAGCATGCATATAAAACTCAAATACTTCTCCCCCTTTTTGTCAATCATCAACAAAGGGGTAAACAATCAAAACCATAGATAAAATGAGGGGT
Organism: Agave tequilana; assembly: GCA_038442645.1. Classification (NCBI taxonomy): domain Eukaryota; kingdom Viridiplantae; phylum Streptophyta; class Magnoliopsida; order Asparagales; family Asparagaceae; genus Agave; species Agave tequilana. The sequence goes on from JAVJIF010004884.1 coordinate 133,448, forward strand.
AAAAATCTTTCTCCCCCTTTTTGTCAATCAAAACAATGCAAACAATGTTCTCCCCCTTTTTGTCTAAAACAAAAAAAATCAATAAGGGGTGACTACAAACATGATATCAATTAAAAAATATGTCAATGAAGTATCTTGATACCAATAAACAAGGATCAATATATGTTATATGCTATATACATTCATGAAGAGGAAGACGCTAAGTTAGCTTCCCTACACATATGCATTACATGAAGGAGGGAAGTTAAGCCCTAATTCACATAACACACATTATGTAATGAATAAGAGGATATGTGAAGCTCCCCCTACACACGTATATCATATAAAGAAGAGTTGTCAAGCTCCTCAATTTATAATATACTCAACATGAATCTATATGTAAGAGAGATGTTAAGCTCTCCTTGCATATAGGAAATACAAATCACAACTTTGAATATTTTTTTTTTTAACAACATTTTGGAAATACCAATTGTAATTAAACATAAGTCTTGAATTCTTAAACATGAATCTTGAAACCAAACAAATTTTGAATTTCTTAAATATGATACCAATTGTAAATATTTTACCAATTGAAAAGATTTTACATAGAAACATTGATACCAATTGTAAGAATTGTTCATTTTAAAAACATATATTTGATGTTGATAGCATATGTTTAAATAACAACTTTTAATCATAAAGAGTGGGAGTACAAATACCAATTGAAATACAAAATCAAATTTTCTCCCCCTTTATGAAATACAAACTAAAGTCATGCATAGTCTTGATAACAATTTAAAAGTAATCAATTTAAACAAAATTGAAACTCAAGCACTAGCATAAACACAAACATATATATGTATGAAAAATAGATACCAATAGAAATTGATATACTTGGAATTTAAAGCATACATACATACAAAACATATATGAGTATACCAGAAGATCAAAATGATACCAATTGAAAGAGTTCAATGATACCAATTGACATAACAATAAGTTCAAGTGTATACATCATATTCTCTACCAGCCATCATAATTCAAGTTTTAAAGATTTTCAATTTAGGGCATACATGAACATGATCTTCCATCCTACCGCCCTTTGATGGTAGGGGTTTTCAAAGATATTTGAAAATGTAGTTTTGTTTGAAAATCACTACCAAAATGAAGAACACCGCAACTAGTTAAATGGAAAACTTGTTAACTAGCACGAAATCCTTCAAGTAAGGATAAAATAAAATTGAAATTCACATGATAATCATCACTCTAACCAATAAAGCATAACTCATGAGAAACAAAACATGAGCAATAGATATGAGTGTACAAATAATATGTGAAGATCAGAATCATGAAAAATATTTCATTAAGCTCAATTATTTCTTAAAACATAATTCCATCAAAAACATGAAAAATCATATAAAACTCCTTATTTAATCTTCAAGGCATATGTATGTCTAATACAAGCTAAAATATACATACATATCCAAACTCAACGAGTCCACTAAATGTATATTCATGAAGGCACGTGGCTCAAAAAGAATGTATATGTATAAGATTAGTTTGGATAAGATAGACATATACATGAAGTTAAATATTGACACAAAAACATGAAACATGAAAATCTACATCTTTACTAAAGCAATTTGTTGGCCAAATGGCCTTCCACTCTAGTTTTGATGATGATCAACACTCATGTAGTTATGTTCACTAATATTCTTGTGTTTCTAAGTTTCAGATCATTAACAGGATATTAGTTGGTGATTAGCTTCAACAAGATGATTAGAAGCTATTCATGATGATTCCGGTGCCAAAGCTTAAAGATCATACCTTTGCACTTGGAGAATCACGGAGTTTTGGAGCAAGTCTACTTGAAGATGATGATCGTCAAGAAGACTTAGGTATCCTAGTTTAGATAGAGTTTTTAGATCATTTGTAAAGCTTAGTTTAGTTGATATGCTCAAGTGAACACAAAACACACACGTTTTATGTTTTGATATTTGGTTTTCATGAATAGTTTGATCAAACAAGTTTTCATGATTTATATGTATAGTAGATGTTTTCTATTTATACATACATGCTTAACTTATAGACAAACTTATTTTGACGTTTCTATTCATGTTTTGGAAAAATCAAAGTTTGATAAAAATACAAGTTTTGTTTTTGATAAAATTGGCAAGACACAAAAATGAATTGATATGATTGATATATGTCTTGAAATTTTTATCACAAGTTTGGTTATCAAAGTAAAATGATAAAACAAGTTTTAGAAAGACATGTTTTTAGAAAAACAGTTTTTATTGTGATTAAAACTATTTTTTAGATTTACTGTGAATTTATGGGATTTTTATTGAGTGAAAAGACCTATTTTCAAATCCCGTATCTGTGCAGATCTGCACTGTGCCTGCCAGGCCAGTTCGGTCGACCGGACCGGTCGACCGCACCAAGTGGCCGGTCGACCGGGTCGGTCGACCGATGTGCACAGACGTGCACGCTGGCTACACATTGTAGTCGGTCGACCGGACCGGTCGACCGAGTTGAGAGTTCAACTCTCAGGATGTTTCGGTCGACCGGGCCGGTCGACCGCTAGTGCCCAACGGTCACTTTTCTGACCGTTGGCGGTCGACAGGGCCGGTCGACCGGCAGTCTGTCAGACTGCCAACTCAGCCTAACGGCTAGTTTTGTATAGGGGCTATATAAACCCCATCTCTTTGGGGATTTTGGCCAAGTTTTTTAAGGAGAAAAATTTCTGGTTTCTAGAGGTTTTAAAACAAGTTTTCAAAAGTGTTTGGGGCTTTAATTCTTCAATCTTTATTGTTTTAGGTTTTTGGAAAAATCAAAGAAAAGAATATTTTGGGAGATTTGTCTTGGTTTTCATTCTATATCTTTTGGAAGGATTTTTCCCAAGTGATTTTCTTTGTTGCTAGTTTTCCAAACACCTAGATTTTCACACTTGAGCTATCTTCTATCCTAAACTATTAGGATCTTGTTTTTGTGGAAAAAGATAAGAGAAAAAGAAAGAGAAGTGTTTGAGGTTGTTTGTTGTAAACCTCATAGTTGTAAACACCCTTATATTTGTGAATCCCTCTTCGGTAAAGGTGATCGGGTGATTGTGTTGTTGCTCCCTCTTAGGTAGAGGTGGAGTTTGGTTGTGAGCCTCTTCGGTAGAGGTGTGTGGATTGGTTGTTGTATTGGCTACGGGCCTAACCCTCGGTTGTGAGGAGGTTGTTGTTTGAGAGAGGAGTTAGGTACTCCTAGAGTTGTAAGAAATCCTCTTCGTTAGAGGTTCCCTCGGTGGGAGTTGAGATAGTGGAAATCCTACACGGTGGTGTAGGCGGGGATGTAGAGCAAGGTGCTCGAACCTCGAAACAAATCTTGGTGTTTGCGTATTGATCCATTGTCTCTCTAACTCTCTCTCTTATATTTGTGCAAAGCATCATATTCATATCATATCATATTTGCTTGTGTTGTGCATATTTCATATTGCCTTGCATTTATTCATATTGCTATTCATTCTTATATGCTTGGCTTGATTGTGTGTATTTTATATTGCTTGGATTGCTTGTGTGTGTGTGCCTAACTTATACTCATCCAACAAGAGCTTCACATAGCACCTCAACCCATTTCAAGGGGAATCAAGGGGAGTTAGTCCAGAGCCTCGAAAGGGGAATTCGGCTACACTTGTTGTATTGTATTAGTTTGTGCATAATTTGCATTAGCTTCCGCATTTAGCGCACTTAGTTTGCATTAAGTTTTTAGATTAGCACTTACACCTATTCACCCCCCCCTCTAGGTGTTTTTTCAATTGGTATCAGAGCTAGTGCTCCTGATACTTAGGCTTAACATCCTAGGAGTGATCCATTAGCTTGCTAATCTCATTTGCATTTGTTTGTTTGCACATTCATATATAGTTTACCATGGACTTCATGACCCCTCCTAGCTTTGACCCTTCCAACATTGATGTTTGGAAGTATAGGATGTCCATGTACCTAAAGACCCTAGGTTTGCATGTTTTCCTTGCGGCCACCAAGAGATGTTATCTTGGTGATTGTAATCATATAGGGGCCAATGCACAAGCCCTAGAGGCTATTAGAAGCACATTACCTAAAGATTATCTTATGTGTGTTTCTAATCTTGATTCCGCTTTTGCAGTGTGGAACAAGTTGACAACCACCACCACCTCCAAGCTTCAATTGCCAATCCAAGAAGAGGAATCTAGCGGAGAATCCGAGCCACAACAATGCTATATGGTCCAAGGGAATGACTCCCTTGAGGTACACTCGGAAACTCCATTAGATAGTGATGATGATGCTAGTTCTTCAAATGATCATATTGATGCCCATGCTTTGAATGAAGAACTTTCCATTGTTTGTGAAAAACTAATTGAAAAATATAAGATTTTGAAAAAGAAAAGTCTAGAAATTGAAAAAGAAAATAAGTGTTTGCATTCTAGACTTGATTGTGTTTTGCAAGAAAAGGTTGAGGTCCATAATGAGAGGGATTCATTAAAATCTCAACTTGATCTTGCACTTAAAGAAAATAACTTTTTGAAAAATAAAAATGATTGCCATGTTCTTTTGAAGAAAAATGAAAACTTGTCTTCAAAAGTTGATTTTGTTTTAAAAGAAAATGATTCTTTGAAAATTAAGATTGCTTCAATTTCTAAAGATTTGGATGCATGTTTAAAGAAAAATGAATTTTTACAAAATAAGATTGATGCACATGTTTGCCATGCTAGTGTAGCTTCTTCATCTAGTTTACCTAATGCATGTACCTCTTCTTCTAGGATTAATGATGATATTTGTATGCTAAAGAAGAGAGTAGATTGTTTGGGCTCCACTATGAACCAATGTGCCAAGAAACATACACGCTTGGAATCCTTGGTTCGAAAGAAACAAGTTCCAACTTTTATGCATACACACCCATCACAGCATACACATGCTTCACACGGACACCATCAACACAAGTATGCTCATGTGTACACATGTACACATTGTGGACGTAAGGGCCACCTTGCTAAATTTTGTTTTGATAGATTACATACTACTAATTTAGCAAAGAAATTTGTTTGGGTTAGAGAAGGGACTAACCCCCATGGACCCAACAAGATGTGGGTACCAAAGACCACCCCTCCTTTGTTTAATGTAGGTGTGGGCTCTCACATGACGTGAGAGTGATGACACCTTGGAGTGGATGCGTTCCGGACTTAAAGGAAATCTATTGGATGCATCACTTTCAAGGGAAGAGATGGTGGAGAGGACCACCAAGTTTTGGAGACAAGGAGAGTTGCCTTGAGGTTTTGGTAACGATTCCTAAACTCCCATGCTTTAATATTATTTGTTTGTAGCATGTTTTTATTGTTATTGGATTAGTATGTTCATTCCATGTTTATTAGATCCTTGACATACATATATAGTATTTGAGACACATATGCCTATATGAATTCATATTTAGTGTTCTCACCGTTTGTTTAGGTATAATGTACATCATGAATCTAATACATGTGAATTTACATAGTAGTCATGTTTTAGGTTTATCATGATGATTTTCATATTTGTTTTGATGCTTCTTGTTAAGATTACTTGTTTAGATGTTAGTTTTCATTAAGACTAGGAATTATACTTGTACATATAGTGGGCCACAAATAAATCTATATATGTTTGGGCTTGATTGCTTATTTGAACCCATTAGATGTGCTAGTATAGTCTAGTTTTGATGATTCATACATTTCAAACTTGTATTCCATTTTTGGATTTGTTTTATGATTGTGTATTTCACTTCATGTATATGTTTGTATTGCCAAACTTTAAGATATACATGTATACCCCTTGAGTCATTTGCCCTTCATGCAAATCTATATTATGGACTCAAAGTGTGTTTAAGGGATATGTATGTATACTTCTTGTGTTGACAAATCATACATATACCTTGAAATGAAAATTGCTTTGATGAAAATTTAGCCTTACATGTTTTCATGTTTATGTGTCAATATTTAACTTCATGTATATGTCCATCTTATCCAAACTATTGACTATACATGAGTATCCTTTTTGAGCCACGTGCCTTAATGCATATATCTTGTGGACTCTTTATGTTTTGGATATGTATGTATACATTAGTTTGTATTAGACATACATATGCCTTGAAGATTAGATAGTTTTGATGATTTCGTGTTTTAAGGATTAATTGAGCTTAATGAAATATTTTTCATGATTATGATCTTCACATATTATTTGTACACTCATATCTATTACTCATGTTTTGTTTCTCATGAGGTATGCTTTATTGGTTAGAGTGATGATTATCATGTGAATTTCATTTTTGTTTTATTCCTTGCTTGAAGGATTTCGTGCTAGTTAACAAGTTTTCCATTTAACTAGTTGCGGTGTTCTTCATTTTGGTAGTGATTTTCAAACAAAACTACATTTTCAAATCTATCTTTGAAAACCCCTACCTTCCAAGGGCGGTAGGATGGGAGATCATGTTCATGTATGCCCTAAATTGAAAATCTTTAAAACTTGAATTATGATTGGGTGGTAGATAATATGATGTATACACTTGAACTTATTGTTATGTCAATTGGTATCATTGAACTCTTTCAATTGGTATCATTTTGATCTTCTTGTATACTCATATATGTTTTGTATGTATGTATGCTTTAAATTCCAAGTATATCAATTTCTATTGGTATCTATCTTTCATACATATATATGTTTGTGTTTATGCTAGTGCTTGAGTTTTAATTTTGTTTAAATTGATTACTTTTAAATTGTTATCAAGACTATGCATGTCTTTAGTTTGTTTTTCATAAAGGGGGAGAAAATTTGATTTTGTATTTCAATTGGTATTTGTACTCCCACTCTTTATGATTAAAGTTGTTATTTTGAACATATGATATCAACATCAAATTTGTTTATATATTTTCAAAATGAAATATATTCTTACAATTGGTATCAAAATTTGTGTTTAGACATTCAAAATTTGTTATGTTGTTTTACAATTGGTAATTTGTTATGTTTAATTACAATTGGTATTTTTAAAATTTTGTTTAAAGAAAATATTCAAAGTTTTGATTTGTATTTCCTATATGCAAGGAGAGCTTAACATCTCTCTTACATATAGATTCATGTTGAGTATATTATAAATTGAGGAGCTTGACAACTCTTCTTTATATGATATACGTGTGTAGGGGGAGCTTCACATCTCCTCTTATGCATTACATAATATGTGTTATGTGAATTGGGGCTTGTCATCCCTTCTTCATGTAATGCATATGTGTAGGGAAGCTAACTTAACGTCTTCCTCTTCATGAATGTATATAGCATATAACATATATTGATTCTTGTTTATTGGTATCAAGATGCTTCATTGACATATTTTTAATTGATATCATGTTTGTAGTCACCCCTTATTGATTTGTTTTTTTGTTTTAGACAAAAAGGGGGAGAACATTGTTTGCATTGTTTTGATTGACAAAAAGGGGAAGAAAGATTTTTACCCCTCATTTTATCTATGGTTTTGATTGTTTACCCCTTTGTTGATGATTGACAAAAAGGGGGAGAAGTATTTGTGTTTTATATGCATGCTTATGCTTTATATGCATATATTATGTTTTAATCTCAAGAATATTAAGTTTAATTGATATATAGAGTTTGCTTTGTAATTGGTATCTAGAGCTTATTTTGTTTTGAATATTCCATTTGATATCTAGAACCATTTATTGTTTATGCATATGCATGTTTCATGTTTGATATTCATTGCATATATTTATTGTTTATCCCTATGCATGAGTTAAGGGGGAGCTTCCTTGAAGCTTAACTTTAATCCATGCATATATAACTCCATGAGTTTTGTCATCATCAAAAAGGGGAGATTGTTGGCCAAATGGCCTTCCACTCTAGTTTTGATGATGATCAACACTCATGTAGTTATGTTCACTAATATTCTTGTGTTTCTAAGTTTCAGATCATTAACAGGATATTAGTTGGTGATTAGCTTCAACAAGATGATTAGAAGCTATTCATGATGATTCCGGTGCCAAAGCTTAAAGATCATACCTTTGCACTTGGAGAATCACGGAGTTTTGGAGCAAGTCTACTTGAAGATGATGATCGTCAAGAAGACTTAGGTATCCTAGTTTAGATAGAGTTTTAGATCCATTTGTAAAGCTTAGTTTAGTTGATATGCTCAAGTGAACACAAAACACACACGTTTTATGTTTTGATATTTGGTTTTCATGAATAGTTTGATCAAAACAAGTTTTCATGATTTATATGTATAGTAGATGTTTTCTATTTATACATACATGCTTAACTTATAGACAAACTTATTTTGACGTTTCTATTCATGTTTTGAAAAAATCAAAGTTTGATAAAAATACAAGTTTTGTTTTTGATAAAATTGGCAAGACACAAAAATGAATTGATATGATTGATATATGTCTTGAAATTTTTATCACAAGTTTGGTTATCAAAGTAAAATGATAAAACAAGTTTTAGAAAGACATGTTTTTAGAAAAACAGTTTTTATTGTGATTAAAACTATTTTTTAGATTTACTGTGAATTTATGGGATTTTTATTGAGTGAAAAGACCTATTTTCAAATCCCGTATCTGTGCAGATCTGCACTGTGCCTGCCAGGCCAGTTCGGTCGACCGGACCGGTCGACCGCACCAAGTGGCCGGTCGACCGGGTCGGTCGACCGATGTACACAGACGTGCACGCTGGCTACACATTGTAGTCGGTCGACCGGACCGGTCGACCGAGTTGAGAGTTCAACTCTCAGGATGTTTCGGTCGACCGGGCCGGTCGACCGCTAGTGCCCAACGGTCACTTTTCTGACCGTTGGCGGTCGACCGGGCCGGTCGACCGGCAGTCTGTCAGACTGCCAACTCAGCCTAACGGCTAGTTTTGTATAGGGGCTATATAAACCCCATCTCTTTGGGGATTTTGGCCAAGTTTTTTAAGGAGAAAAATTTCTGGTTTCTAGAGGTTTTAAAACAAGTTTTCAAAAGTTTGGGGCTTTAATTCTTCAATCTTTATTGTTTTAGGTTTTTGGAAAAATCAAAGAAAAGAATATTTTGGGAGATTTGTCTTGGTTTTCATTTTATATCTTTTGGAAGGATTTTTCCCAAGTGATTTTCTTTGTTGCTAGTTTTCCAAACACCTAATTTTTCACACTTGAGCTATATTCTATCCTAAACTATTAGGATCTTGTTTTTGTGGAAAAAGATAAGAGAAAAAGAAAGAGAAGTGTTTGAGGTTGTTTGTTGTAAACCTCATAGTTGTAAACACCCTTATATTTGTGAATCCCTCTTCGGTAGAGGTGATCGGGTGATTGTGTTGTTGCTCCCTCTTAGGTAGAGGTGGAGTTTGGTTGTGAGCCTCTTCGGTAGAGGTGTGTGGATTGGTTGTTGTATTGGCTACGGGCCTAACCCCTCGGTTGTGAGGAGGTTGTTGTTTGAGAGAGGAGTTAGGTACTCCTAGAGTTGTAAGAAATCCTCTTCGGTAGAGGTTCCCTCGGTGGGAGTTGAGATAGTGGAAATCCTACACGGTGGTGTAGGCGGGGATGTAGAGCAAGGTGCTCGAACCTCGAAACAAATCTTGGTGTTTGCGTATTGATCCATTGTCTCTCTAACTCTCTCTCTTATATTTGTGCAAAGCATCATATTCATATCATATCATATTTGCTTGTGTTGTGCATATTTCATATTGCCTTGCATTTATTCATATTGCTATTCATTCTTATATGCTTGGCTTGATTGTGTGTATTTTATATTGCTTGGATTGCTTGTGTGTGTGTGCCTAACTTATACTCATCCAACAAGAGCTTCACATAGCACCTCAACCCATTTCAAGGGGAATCAAGGGGAGTTAGTCCAGAGCCTCGAAAGGGGAATTCGGCTATACTTGTTGTATTGTATTAGTTTGTGCATAATTTGCATTAGCTTCCGCATTTAGCGCACTTAGTTTGCATTAAGTTTTTAGATTAGCACTTACACCTATTCACCCCCCCTCTAGGTGTTTTTTCACAATTTTCATTTCAAGGTATATGTATGTCTTGTCCAACATGAAGTATACATACATATCCCTAAACACAATTTAGTCTATAAATAGATTTGCATGAAAGGCAAATGACTCAAGGGGTATACATGTATATCATAAAGTTTGGCAATAAAAACATATACATGAAGTGAAATACACAATCATAAAACAAATTCAAAAATGGGAATACAAGTTTAAAATGTATGAATCATCAAAACTAGACTATACTAGCACATCTAATAGGAACAAACAAGCATTCAATCCCAAACATATATAGATTTGTTTGTAGCCCATCATATGTACAAATATATAACTAGTCTTAATGAAAACAAACATCTAAACATATATTCAAAACATGAAGCATTAAAATACAATATAAAAATCATCATGATAGAACTAAAACATGATTACTATGTAAATTCACATGTATTAGATTCATGATGTACATTATAGCTTAAACAAAAGTGAGAACACTAAGAATGGGTTCATACAAGCATGTGTGTCTCAAATACTATATATGTATGTCAAGGATCTAATAAATATGGAATGAACATACTAATCCAAAGACATCAAAAAAAATATGCTATAAACTATCAAAACATGCTATAAACAATGAAGTGGAAAGCATGTAAACATAATAAATGGGAGTAAAGGATTGTTACCAAAACTGAAAAAGCAACTCTCCTTGTCTCCAAAACATGGTGGTTATCTCCACCAAATCTTCCCTTGAAAGTGATGCATCCAATTTGATTTCCATGAAGTCCGGAACGCATCCACTCCAAGGTGTCATCACTCTCACGTCATGTGAGAGCCCACACCTACATCAAAAATAATATGAGGGGTGGTCTTTGGTACCCATCTCTTATTGGGTCCATGGGGGTTAGTCTCATTTCTAACCCAAACAAATTTCTTTGCTAAATTTTCAACATGTAAACGATCATAGCAAAATTTTGCAAGATGGCCTTTTCGGCCACAATGTGTACATGTGTACACATGAGCATACATGTGTTGATGGTGTCCGTGTGAAGCATGTGTATGCCGTGATGGGTGTGCATGCATAAAGGATGGAACTTGTTTCTTTCGAACCAAGGTTTCCAAGCGTGTGTGGTTCATGGCACATTGGCTCATAGTGGAGCCCAAACAATCTACTCTCTTCTTTAACATACAAATATCATCATTGATCCTAGAAGAAGAGGTACATGCATTAGGTAGTCTAGATGATGAGGCTACACTAGCATGGCAAACATGAGCATCAATCTTTTTATGCAAAACCTCATTTTTCTTCAAACAAGCATTTAATTCATTTGAAATGGAAATAATTTTATTTTTAAATCTTTTATAACAAAATCTACTTTTGAAGACAAATTTTCATTTTTCTTCAAAAGATTTTCACAATCATTTTTAGACTTTAAAATTATTTTCTTTTAAAGCAAGTTCCAATTGAGATCTCAATGAATCCCTTTCATTATAGGCCTCAACTTTCTCTTGCAAAACACAATCAAGTCTAGAATGCAAACATCTATTTTCTTTTTCAATATCTAGACTTTCCTTTTTCAACACGTTATATTTTTCTATTAACTTTTCACACACAATAGATAGTTCTTCATTTAAGGCATGGGGATCAACATAATCATTTGAAGAACTAGCACAATCATTACTATCTAGGTGGGATTCTGAATGTACCTCAAGGGAGTCATTCCCTTGGACCATGAAGCATTGTGGATCGGATTCTCCACTAGATTCCTCTTCTTGAATTTGAACTTGAAGCTCCGAGGTGGTGGTGGTTGTCAATTTGTTCCACACTGCAAAGGCGGAATCAAAGTTAGAAACACATAAGAGATAATCTTTAGGAAGAGTGCTTCTAATGGCCTCTAGGGCTTGTGCATTGGCCCCTATATGATTACCATCACCAAGATAACATCTCTTGGTGGCGGCAAGGAAGACATGCAAACCTAGGGTCTTTAGGTACATGGACATCCTATACTTCCAAACATCAATGTTGGAAGGGTCAAAGCTAGGAGGGGTCATGAAGTCCATGGTAAACTATATATGAATGTGCAAACAAACAAATGTAAATGAGATTAGCAAGCAAATGGATCACTCCTAGGATGTTAAGCCTAAGTATCAGGAGCACTGGCTCTGATACCAATTGAAAAACACCTAGAGGGGGGGTGAATAGGTGTAAGTGCTAATCTAAGAACTTAATGCAAACTAAGTGCGCTAAATGCGAAAGCTAATGCAAATCTTGCAACACACTTAATACAATCCAACAAGTGTAGCCGAATTCCCCTTGCGAGGCTCTGGACTAACTCCTCTTGATTCCCCTAGATATGGGTTGAGGCGCTATGTGAAGCTCTTGTTGGATGAGTATAGGTGATGCACAAACACACAAGCAATTCAAGCAATGTGCACACACAATCAAGCCAAGCAATCAAGGATATAACAATATGAATTAATGCAAGGCAATATGAAATATGCTCAACACAAGCAAATATGATAAGATATGAAGTATGATGCTTTGCACAAGTAAATGAGAGAGAGTTAGAGAGACAATGGGAGCAATCGCAAACACCGAGATTCGTTTCGAGGTTCGAGCACCTTGCTCTACATCCCCGCCTACACCACCGTGTAGGATTTTCACTATCTAAACTCCCACCGAGGGAACCTCTACCAAAGAGGATTTCTTACAACTCTAGGAGTACCGAACTCCTCTCTCAAACAACAACCTCCACCGAGGCCCAACAACCAACAACAACACAACCACCTCTACCGAAGAGGTTTACAACCAAACTCAATCACATCTACCGAAGAGGGATCCAAACCAACAACCCAATACAACAATCTCCACCTCTACCAAAGAGGGAGCAACTCAAGAAATCAAGGGTTTACAACAAGTGGTATATTTCAACCACAAACCTCTTTCCTTTCTCTTTTTCCACAAAAACAAGATCCTAAATAGTTTAGGATAGAAGATATAGCTCAAGTGTGGAATCAAAGTGTTTTTGGAAACAAGCAACAAAGAAAAACTGAAAAAAACACCTAGAGGGGGGGTGAATAGGTGTTAGTGCTAATCTAAGAAACTAAATGCAAACTAAGTGCGCTAAATGCGGAAGCTAATGCAAATTATGCACAAACTAATACAATACAACAAGTGTAGCCGAATTCCCCTTGCGAGGCTCTGGACTAACTCCCCTTGATTCCCCTTGAAATGGGTTGAGGTGCTATGTGAAGCTCTTGTTGGATGAGTATAAGTTAGGCACACACACACAAGCAATCCAAGCAATATGAAATATGTGCACACACAATCAAGCCAAGCAATCAAGGATAAATTACAATATGAAAGATGCAAGGCAACACAAGCAATGTATATAATATGAATGCTATGAAAGTATGATGCTTGTATGAAATGATGCTTGCACAAAGTAAAGAGAGTAAGGGTTAGAGAGACAATGGATCAAACGCTAACACAACGATTTGTTTCGAGGTTCGAGCACCTTGCTCTACATCCCCGCCTACACCACCGTGTAGGATTTCCACTATCTCAACTCCCACCGAGGGAACCTCTACCGAAGAGGATTTCTTACAACCCAAGGAGTACCGAACTCCTCTCTCAATACAAACCACAACACCTCACACTAGAGGTGTCAACCAACAACCACACCTCTACCTAAGAGGCTTACAAACACAATCCCAATCACCTCACACTTGAGGGATCCAAACCAATACCACTCCGATCACTCTACCGAAGAGGGATTCACAAATAAAAGGAGGGTTACAATACAAGAGGTTTACAACAACAACCTCAAACACTTCTCTTTCTTTCCTTTTTCCACAAAACAAAGATCCTAATAGTTTAGGATAGAAGATATAGCTCAAGTGTGGAAACAATGTGTTTTGGAAAACAAGAACTCAAAGAAAACACTTGGGAAATTTCTTGTAAAAGATAAAGAATGAAAGCCAATACAAAAATCCCAAATTCCAATTTCTTTGATTTTTCCAAAACCCAAAAACATAAAGAATAAATCTTGTTAGCACTTAAAACTCTTTTAAAACTCTTTTAAACACTTCAGAAAACTGGTATTTTTCTTCTTGAAAAACTTAGCCAAAATCCCCAAAGAGATGGGGTTTATATAGCCCCTAGGAAAAACTAGCCGTTAGGCTGATGTGGCAGTCTGACCAACTGCCGGTCGACCGGCCCGGTCGACCGCCAACGGTCAAAAATGTGACCGTTGGGCAGCAGCGGTCGACCGGTCCGGTCGACCAAAAATTCCCGAGAGCAGAGCTCTCAACTCGGTCGACCGGTCCGGTCGACCGACTACATGTGTCGCCAGCGTGCACGATTGTGCACATCGGTCGACCGACCCGGTCGACCGGCCACTTGGTGCGGTCGACCGGTCCGGTCGACCGAACTGGCCTGGCAGGCACAGTGCAGGGTCAGAAAAACAGTGTAAAATATTTTCTAAAAAATTATTTTTCTAAAACTTGTTTTTCCATAACTTCACAAAATACAAAAACAAGATATTTTGAACTTATTAAAGCATAGTGTGTATGGATATGATCCACTACACAATCATAATGAAATATCTATGTTTTTGATATCTAGCATATAACAAGGTTTTGGTTTAAAGGATATGCATGATAGAAATACCAAAAACCAACTCTTGTATTTTTTATCATAAACAAAACTTGTATTTTATCATACTAGATTTTTCCAAACATGAATAGGATAGTCAAAATAAGTTTGTCTATAAGTTAAGCATGTATGTATAAATAGAAAATATCTACTATACATATAATCTTGAAAACTTGTTTTGATTAAACTATTCATGAAACCAAAACTCAATCATAAAACGTGTGTGATTTGTGCACTTGAGCATATCAACTAAACTAAGCTTTACAAATGGATCTAAAAACTCTATCTAAACAAGGATACCTAAGTCTTCTTGACGATCTTCATCTACAAGTAGACTTGCTCCAAAACTCCGTGATTCTCCAAGTGCAAAGGTATGATCTTTAAGCTTTGGCACCGGAATCACCATGATAAGCTTCTAATCATCTTGTTGAAGCTAATCACCAACTAATATCTTGTTAATGATCTGAAACTTAGAAACACAAGAATATTAGTAAACATAACTACATGAGTGTTGATCATCATCAAAACTAGAGTGGAAGGCCATGGGCCAACAATCTCCCCCTTTTTGATGATGACAAAACTCATGGAGTTATATATGCATGGATTAAAGATAAGCTTCAAGGAAGCTCCCCTTAACTCATGCATAGGGATAAACAATAAATATATGCAATGAATGTTAAACATGAAACATGCATATGCATAAACAATAAATGGTTCTAGATATCAAATGGAATATTCAAAACAAAATAAGCTCTAGATACCAATTACAAAGCAAACTCTATAAATCAATTAAACTTAATATTCTTGAGATTAAAACATAATATATGCATAAACATAAGCATGCATATAAAACTTCATAAATCTTTCTCCCCCTTTTTGTCAATCATCAACAAAGAGGTAAACAATCAAAACCATAGATAAAATGAGGGGTAAAAATCTTTCTCCCCTTTTTGTCAATCAAAATAATACAAACAATGTTCTCCCCCTTTTTGTCTAAACAAAAACAAAGTCAATAAGGGGTGACTACAAACATGATAACAATTAAAAATATGTCAATGAGCATCTTGATACCAATAAACAAGAATCAATATATGTTATATGCTATATACATTCATGTAGAGGAAGACGCTAAGTTAGCTTCCCTACACATATGCATTACATGAAGAAGGGATGACAAGCCCCAATTCACATAACACATATTATGTAATGCATAAGAGGAGATGTGAAGCTCCCCCTACACACGTATATCATATAAAGAAGAGTTGTCAAGCTCCTCAATTTATAATATACTCAACATGAATCTATATGTAAGAGAGATGTTAAGCTCTCCTTGCATATAGGAAATACAAATCAAAACTTTAAATATTTTCTTTAAACAACATTTTGAGATATCAATTATAATTAAACATAACAAATTACCAATTGTAAAACAACATAACAAATTCTGAATGTCTAAACACAAATTTTGATACCAATTGTAAGAATATATTTCATTTTGAAAATATATAAACAAATTTGATGTTGATATCATATGTTCAAAATAACAACTTTTAATCATAAAGAGTGGGAGTACAAATACCAATTGAAATACAAAATCAAATTTTCTCCCCCTTTATGAAATACAAACTAAAATATGCATAGTCTTGATAACAATTTAAAAGTAATCAATTTAAACAAAATTGAAACTCAAGCACTAGCATAAACACAAACATATATATGTATGAAAGATAGATACCAATAGAAATTGATATACTTGGAATATAAAGCATACATACATACAAAACATATATGAGTATACAGGAAGATCAAAATGATACCAATTGAAAGAGTTCAATGATACCAATTGACATAACAATAAGTTCAAGTGTATACATCATATTATCTACCACCCAATCATAATTCAAGTTTTAAAGATTTTCAATTTAGGGCATACATGAACATGATCTCCCATCCTACCGCCCTTAGATGGTAGGGGTTTTCAAAGATAGATTTGAAAATGTAGTTTTATTTGAAAATCTCTACCAAAGTGAAGAACATCGCAACTAGTTAAATGGAAAACTTGTTAACTAGTACGAAATCCTTCAAGCAAGGAATAAAACAAAATTGTTTTCATAAACATGAAATTCACATCATATCAAACACTCAAGTTCAATTAGGCATAAATAAGACTCATGAAAATAAAACATGAGCAAGCAATAGATGTGAGTGTACAAATAAAATATGAAGATCATAAATATGAAAATTAGGCAATAAGCTCAATTATTCTTTAAAACACGAAAATCATCAAAACTATCTAATCTTCAAGGCATATGTATGTCTAATACAAACTAAAGTATACATACATATCCAAAACTCAACGAGTCCACTAAATGTATATTCATGAAGGCACGTGGCTCAAAAAGATGTATATGTATAAGATTAGTTTGAACTAGGTAGACATATACATGAAGTTAAACATAAATACATGAAACATGAAAAACTAAATTTTCATCACAACAAATTTCATTTCAAGGTATATGTATGAATTGTCAAACATGAAGTATACATACATATCCCTAAACACAATTGAGTCCAAATATATAGATTTGCATGAAAGGCAAAATGACTCAAGGGGTATACATGTATATCTTCAAGTTTGGCAAAATAAACATATACATGAAATCAAAACTCTTATAAATCAAAAATATGAATACAAGTCTAAAATGTATGGATCATCAAAACTAGACTATACTAGCACATCTAATGGTTCAAATAAGCATTCAAGCCCAAACATATATAGATTTATTTGTAGCCCACTCTATGTACAAGTATATAACTAGTCTTAATGAAAACTAACATCTAAACATATATTCAAAACATGAAGCATCAAAACAAATATAGAAGTCATCATGATAAAGCTAAAACATGATTACTATGTAAATTCACATGTATTAGATTCATGATGTACACTATAGGTTAAACAAAAAGTGAGAACACTAAGTATGGGTTCATATAAGCAAGTGTGTCTCAAAAACTATACATGTACGTCAAGGATCTAATAAACATGGCATGTACATACTAATCCATAGACAATGAAAACATGCTATATAACAAATGAATATGAAAGCATGTAAATAAATAATACGGAGTTAGGAATCGTTACCAAAACCTAGAAGGCAACTCTCCTTGTCTCCAAAACTTGGTGGTCCTCTCCACCATCTCTTCCCTTGAAAGTGATGCATCCAATAGATTTCCTTTAAGTCCGGAACGCATCCACTCCAAGGTGTCATCACTCTCACGTCATGTGAGAGCCCACACCTACATCAAAAACAATAGGAGGGGTGGTCTTTGGTACCCATACTCTTTTGGGTCCATGGGGGTTAGTCCCTTCTCTAACCCAAACAAATTTCTTTGCTAAATTATCAACATGTAATCTATCATAGCAAAATTTAGCAAGGTGGCCCTTACGTCCACAATGTGTACAAGTGTACACATGAGCATACATGTGAGAAGTGTGTCCGTGAGGAGCATGTGTATGCCGTGTAGGGTGTGCAAGAATAGAAGGAACTTGTTTCTTTCGAAACAAAAATTCCAAGCGTGTATGGCCCACTACACATTGGCTCAAAGTGGAGCCCAAACAATCAACACTCTTCTTAAGCATGGATATATCATTGTTAATCAAAGAAGAAGTGTGGCATGCAATAGGTGTTCTAGGTGAAACTACCCTAGCATGGCAAACATGTGCATCTATATTATTTTTCAAAACAATATTTTTCTTTAAACAAATTTCTAATTCTTTTGAAATAAATTCAATTTCATTTTTCAAAGAATGGTTACTTTTTAAAACAAATCAAGTTTTGAAGTTAAATAATCATTTTTCTTCAAAACATCTTCACAATCATTTTTATTTTTCAAAATTTTATTTTCATTTAAAGCAAGATTAAGTTGAGATTTTAATGAGTCCTTTTCATTAGCAATCTCATCCTTCTCTTGCAAAACATTATCAAGTCTAGAATGCAAACATTTATTTTCTTTTTCAATTTCTAGACTTTTCTTTTTCAAAACTTTATACTTTTCTATTAACTTTTCACACACAATAGATAGTTCTTCATTTAAGGCATGGGGATCAACATAATCATTTGAAGAACTAGCACAATCATCACTATCATAGTGGGGTTCCGAATGTACCTCAAGGGAGTCATTCCCTTGGACCATGAAGCATTGAGAATCGGATTCTCCACTAAATTCCTTTTCTTGGATTTGGACTTGAAGCTTGGAGGTGTTGGTGGTTGTTGTCAACTTGTTCCACACTGCAAAAGCGGAATCAAGATTAGAAACATGTAAAAGATATTCTTTAGGTAATGTGCTTCTAATAGCCTCTAGGGCTTGTGCATTGGCCCCTATATGATTGCAATCACCAAGATAACATCTCTTGGTGGCCGCAAGGAAAACATGCAAACCTAGGGTCTTTAGGTACATGGACATCCTATACTTCCAAACATCAATGTTGGAAGGGTCAAAGCTAGGAGGGGTCATGAAGTCCATGGTATAAACTAGATGTGTGCAAACAAGCAAATGCAAATGAGATTAGCAAGCAAATAGATCACTCCTAGGATGTTAAGCCTAAGTATCAGGAGCACTAGCTCTGATACCAATTGAAAAAAACACCTCGAGGGGGGTGAATAGGTGTTAGTGCTAATCTAAGAAACTAAATGCAAACTAAGTGCGCTAAATGCGGAAGCTAATGCAAATTATGCACAAACTAATACAATACAACAAGTGTAGCCGAATTCCCCTTGCGAGGCTCTGGACTAACTCCCCTTGATTCCCCTTGAAATGGGTTGAGGTGCTATGTGAAGCTCTTGTTGGATGAGTATAAGTTAGGCACACACACACACAAGCAATCCAAGCAATATGAAATATGTGCACACACAATCAAGCCAAGCAATCAAGGATAAATTACAATATGAAAGATGCAAGGTAACACAAGCAATGTATATAATATGAATGCTATGAAAGTATGATGCTTGTATGAAATAATGCTTGCACAAAGTAAAGAGAGTAAGGGTTAGAGAGACAATGGATCAAACGCTAACACAACGATTTGTTTCGAGGTTCGAGCACCTTGCTCTACATCCCCGCCTACACCACCGTGTAGGATTTCCACTATCTCAACTCCCACCGAGGGAACCTCTACCGAAGAGGATTTCTTACAACCCAAGGAGTACCGAACTCCTCTCTCAATACAAACCACAACACCTCACACTAGAGGTGTCAACCAACAACCACACCTCTACCTAAGAGGCTTACAAACACAATCCCAATCACCTCACACTTGAGGGATCCAAACCAATACCACTCCGATCACCTCTACCGAAGAGGATTCACAAATAAAAGGAGGGTTACAACACAAGAGGTTTACAACAACAACCTCAAACACTTCTCTTTCTTTCCTTTTTCTACAAAACAAAGATCCTAATAGTTTAGGATAGAAGATATAGCTCAAGTGTGGAAACAATGTGTTTTGGAAAACAAGAACTCAAAGAAAACACTTCGGAAATTTCTTGTAAAAGATAAAGAATGAAAGCCAATACAAAAATCCCAAATTCCAATTTCTTTGATTTTTCCAAAACCCAAAAACACAAAGAATAAATCTTGTTAGCACTTAAAACTCTTTTAAAACTCTTTTAAACACTTCAGAAAACTGGTATTTTTCTTCTTGAAAAACTTAGCCAAAATCCCCAAAGAGATGGGGTTTATATAGCCCCTAGGAAAAACTAGCCGTTAGGCTGATGTGGCAGTCTGACCAACTGCGGTCGACCGGCCCGGTCGACCGCCAACGGTCAAAAATGTGACCGTTGGGCAGCAGCGGTCGACCGGTCCGGTCGACCGAAAATTCCCGAGAGCAGAGCTCTCAACTCGGTCGACCGGTCCGGTCGACCGACTACATGTGTCGCCAGCGTGCACGATTGTGCACATCGGTCGACCGACCCGGTCGACCGGCCACTTGGTGCGGTCGACCGGTCCGGTCGACCGAACTGGCCTGGCAGGCACAGTGCAGGGTCAGAAAAACAGTGTAAAATATTTTCTAAAAAATTGTTTTTCTAAAACTTGTTTTTCCATAACTTCACAAAATACAAAAACAAGATATTTTGAACTTATTAAAGCATAGTGTGTATGGATATGATCCACTACACAATCATAATGAAATATCTATGTTTTTGATATCTAGCATATAACAAGGTTTTGGTTTAAAGGATATGCATGATAGAAATACCAAAAACCAACTCTTGTATTTTTTATCATAAACAAAACTTGTATTTTATCATACTAGATTTTTCCAAAACATGAATAGGATAGTCAAAATAAGTTTGTCTATAAGTTAAGCATGTATGTATAAATAGAAAACATCTACTATACATATAAATCTTGAAAACTTGTTTTGATCAAACTATTCATGAAAACCAAAACTCAATCATAAAACGTGTGTGATTTGTGCACTTGAGCATATCAACTAAACTAAGCTTTACAAATGGATCTAAAAACTCTATCTAAACTAGGATACCTAAGTCTTCTTGACGATCTTCATCTACAAGTAGACTTGCTCCAAAACTCCGTGATTCTCCAAGTGCAAAGGTATGATCTTTAAGCTTTGGCACCGGAATCACCTTGATAAGCTTCTAATCATCTTGTTGAAGCTAATCACCAACTAATATCCTGTTAATGATCTGAAACTTAGAAACACAAGAATATTAGTAAACATAACTACATGAGTGTTGATCATCATCAAAACTAGAGTGGAAGGCCATTGGGCCAACAAAAACTACTTGGGAAATCTCTTGTATATGATAGAAAATGAAATACCAAATCAAAATCCCAAAACCTAGTTTTCTTTGATTTTCCAAAAACCCAAAACAAATAAAGATGAGAAGTTTTAAAGCCCAAAAACTCTTTTTAAAACTCTTTTAAACACTTCAGAAAACTGGAAATTTTTCTCTTAGAAAACTTGGGAAAAATCCCCAAAGAGATGGGGTTTATATAGCCCCTATACAAAACTAGCCGTTAGGCTGAGCTGGCAGTCTGACAGACTGCCGGTCGACCAGTCCGGTCGACCGCCAACGGTCAGAAATATGACCGTTGGGCAACTGCGGTCGACCGGCCCGGTCGACCGAGAGAAAACCCGAGAGCAGAGCTCTCAACTCGGTCGACCGTCCCGGTCGACCGTGTCTGTGCCTAACAGACGTGCACGTCTGTGCACGTCGGTCGACCGCAACGGTCAACCGGCCCTTGGTGCGGTCGACCATCGCGGTCGACCGACCAGCCTGTCAGCACAAAACAAGGTCAGAAAATTTTGGAAAAATATTTTATAAAAACCTTTTATCATTTCTAAAAATTCCATAAAACTTGTTTTATCATTTTATGTTGAAACATAAACATGTGATAAAAATTTCAAGACAATATATCAACATATCATTCATTTTTGAGTCTTGCAAATTTTATCAAAAACAAAACCTTGTATTTTGTCAAACTTGATTTTTCCAAAACATGAATAGGAATATCAAAATAAGTTTGTTTACCAAGTTAAAGCATGTATGTATAAATAGAAAACATCTACTATACATATAACATATGTAAACTTGTTTTGATCAACTATTCATAAAATCCAAATATCAAATCATAAAACGTGTGTGTTTTGTGTTCACTTGAGCATATCAAGTGTGTGTTTTGTGTTCACTTGAGCATAAAACGTGTGTGTTTTGTTTACCAAGTAAAGCATGTATGTATAAATAGAAAACATCTACTATACATATAACATATGTAAACTTGTTTTGATCAACTATTCATAAAAACCAAATATCAAATTATAAAACGTGTGTGTTTTGTGTTCACTTGAGCATATCAAACTAAACTAAGCTTTACAAATATGGATCTAAAAACTCTATCTAAACTAGGATACCTAAGTCTTCTTGACGATCATCATCTTCAAGTAGACTTGCTCCAAAACTCCATCCATGGGCTAGGCAAAGTGTGAACTTGAAGATTGGCCCTGGAATCACCATGAATAGCTTCTAAACTCCTTGTTGAAGCTAATCACCAACTAATATCCTGTTAATGATCTGAAACTTAGAAACACAAGAATATTAGTAAACATAACTACATGAGTTGATCATCATCAAAACTAGAGTGGAAGGCTATTGGGCCAACAAATAATGTGGAGTTTCAAAGAACCCACCTTTTATGATCTCTTTCCTATTTATATTTTTATTATCCCCAAATTGAATAGGACCATACAAGATCCTAACATTAAAATCATCCCTGTTATATGACCAATCTTGGAATATCATCTCAGAGTCATTATGGTCTATATCTTGATCCTACAATAGAATATGACTTGATGGAATGGTTGACTTGAGCTCAAGAATGAAAGGTTCGGGAACCAATTTGACCCTGGACTATGATTTAAATCAAGTTTAGGTTCAAGAGTCAGTTTTGGTTCAAAAGTTGGGTGCAAATTAAAGAATTGAAATTCAAATTCTTTTCTCATCAATGGAATGTGACTATCGAAAATAGATAGTTCAATTTCAAGTTCTATGAGTAAGTAATCAGTATTGGCTCGGGAATTGGGCCCAAATCGGGTAATGATATCGGGGTCAATATAGAGTCAAAAATTGGAATTGAATCACAAAGTTGGGGATCTGGGTCACATTCATATTCAAGTTCAATTTTCTTGAAAGAAAACTTGCCAATTTGTCCAAGATTTGGGATTGATCAAGTTCAATATGTTGTGGTGGAATTAAATTTTGGTTAAAGTCTCCAAGATACCATGATTCTTTGTTCCTATCAATATAACTAGGAAAAATGAGAATGGTCAAAAATTAGATAGGGAGAGTTTTCTCATTCTTATGATTAATTGTGTTGACCAAATGAATAATTGTTGCCTCTAGCCTATCGATAGATTGGTTGCAATCAAAAGTTGATTAGTTGAAATCATTTTGGCACTGAACCAAGGCGTCAATTCTATCTTCCCAGTTAATCGGTTCTTCTTAGTTGTGGTGGGACCTGGGAAATGGAGTAAGAATCTTGGATTTAGAAATTTTGATGGGATTGTGAGTCTTTCATGTTTTGGAATGATCATCCGGACTCAAGGAGGATTTTAGACTCTTTTCTAATTCAGATTTTTCTTCTATAGGTTGACTTGATAAGGAGTATATGAAGCTGGTTGTTGGTAAGGTGGTTGACCATATGACTCGGGGGAGTTATATTCCCACTGACTCGGTAAAGAAGAGAGATGATGATTATTCCAGTCTTTTTCATAATATTGAGACTGGGGCATATGTTGATTCGGGTAAAACCAATCTGGCATACTTGGTTGGTTAAAGTTATGAAATGCCGGGTTGGTGATATCCGAGTCAAAAGAGGTCAGGGTAAAGTATAGATCACTATATTCATTGGAAAAATTATAATTATAATCCATATCACACAAGAAATATCAAAAACAAAAACAAACAAACAAACAGACAAAAGAAAAATCTAGCCGAAGTTAGGGTAAGCCTTAGATCTAGACGACTCCTAACTGGTTGACTATCCACGAGAGGTATATTACAGCGATCTAACCACAAGTTAATCGGCCAGGTAGGGGCAAAATCAGTGGGAGGTATACGTGCCTGTGCAACGAGCCTAATTATGCCAAACAACTGTTCTTCGAGATTTCGCCTCTCAATCCCCAACCTTTGACACCGATTTGACTAGAGTCAAACTCTAACAACTTTTTCTTTAGGTCAATCTCTTAATGAGTCCAAGATGTCCCTAGGGTCAACGTCTACTCAGTTTAAGTTAGGCTGGGTTAGTAAGCGAGTGGATAATTTTTAGGCTAAAGAAAGGTAATGACTTTCCCACCTTATCTTGCTTATAGGATAAGCCCTTAGTTTGTTTTAGTGCATGTGTACAAGTATATAGCAGAAACAATACTTAAGCAATCTATATCACCCAAAATTTGTTTCCTAATGCTACATGCCATGCACACGTACTTTTACTCCAACACTCTTTAACAGTAACAAAAATGAAACGAACTAGATACGTGCCCTAAGATGCAAGAGGTTAAACCATATTTTTTAGATTAATAATGAATAGGCTACTATTGATTTATTAAAGTGTGTAGAATATAACAACAGAGAAAATAAAGCTTGGTGAGGCTAGATAATTGAATTTCAATCACCCTGCAAAAAAGTAGGGTGAGTAGTCAACTCAATTTTTCGCGAAAACGCTGCTTTTGCCATGTTTAAGCGGCAAGAATGAGGACTTCTGGGCTCTCCTTTCTAGAGTAGAGTTCAGAGCCACTTATATGTATTCTACAGCTCTTATTTTCTTGAATTCTATCCCTGCACACAAAAAAAGAGAATAAAGTTAAACCGTTAGTAAACTTAGAAAGAAACTTACCGTCCCTCCCCGGCAACGGCGTCAAAATTTGATCGAGTCTGAACCTGCACAGAAAAATAGAAGTTTAGAAAACGTGCTAGGTTGGTGACTATGCAAGTCGTGATCCACAAGGAGAGACTGCGATAGAAGCTTTTAGTAAGTCTTTCTAAGTTACTACTAAGGGTTAAAAAATTTTCTTCTTTGTTTTAAAAGGAAAGAGAAATGTTAAATTTTGGTTAGAAGAAGAAGATGATAGAAGAAGAAGATGGTGGTGATGTTGTTGTAAAAAGGAAAAACTAAATTAAGAAAATGAAAAGAAAAAAATGAACAAGTGTGTTTCTAGACTAAGAAACAAAGAAAGGGAAACTAAAGCGTACATGCCTCTTTTGTAGATTATCGTACTTTGAATCATTTGTGAAGGTTTACCGTGGAGTAAGCGAAGCTGAATAAGAGAAGCAATAACATAAAACAATGATCTACTAAATAGAGTAACAATAAAAAAAAGAGGAAGTTACATTGACTGTCACTCTCAATACAACTCTCACTAAAGAAGATCACATTCAGTGTCACTTTAAATTCTTCTCTTTTCTCATGAAACTCTCTATAACCTAAACTATAAAGAAATCATAAAATTACATTTTAAAAAGAAAAAAACCTAAGCTAAACTAGAAAAAAAAAACCTAAACCTAGCTCTCTGCTAGAGTGGTGCCCTTTGCCTTCTGCATATGGTGGTATTTATAGGAGAAATGGGGAGGGACAGCGCGCTTGAGGATGAGACAAAGTCGATGGCCTAACAAAAAAGATCTGGAGATATGGACAAAATCGCTTTCCCAACGAAAAAGATCTTCTGATAAGGTTGAAGATAAGGCTGGAAACAAATATTTATTTACCCTTGATCTTCAGTTAGATTGTATCTATTTCTCTAAATCTTCTAAATATACGTCCCAATCCTTTAGATATCCCTTTGTACATTGATAGGATTACCTTTGGACTTCTGGATTTGCCTCTATCCTCGTTTGTCCTCTTTGATTCCCCAAGCTAACCAAATAAATCCATATAAGTCCGAATTAAATGGGATATATTTGGATTATATTTTTTGTTATCCCATATTATCCACTTAGATTTGCAGCTTGGCGTTTGGATCTTCAGAATATATGCACCAATCCTCAATTGTGAAATAAATTCTCCAAAATCTGATTTAGTTGGTCTAGATTTAGGTTTATCCTCTCATTCTCCATAATTTTCACCTGCACAAATTAGACATTAAGACATGTAAATAGCAGAGTTTATTACAGCAGGAATGTAATAATAGATAATGCAATATAGTGTACAATAAAATCCTTGAGAATTTCATTAGGTAATTTTCTCAACATAGCCTATTTATTTGTGGGTTGATGATTATTCTCTATTGTTTTATCAATTTAATCTGCTGCCACAAATAGTAAGATTGCGAGATTCTGTTATTCTATATTTGATGAACATATATATTGAGTGTATAAGCTTTTCATCATAACTGATAGTTGCATTAGTTTATTTTGTTGCAAAGAGATACAACTGCACTTGCATGTTTAAATCCATCATCCTGTATTATTAGTTTTAACTGTTTTTCTATTCAATATCGTAATTGTTCGCGATTCAATGTTCATGAAGAAATTCATCGTTGTTTAAACCACATACATGTTATAAAAACCTAATCTTACTTGAATTGTATTGTGGCAAGAAAGGGCCGAATCCACATAGACTTGTTAAACTTGATTTTTAAAAATCTAAATCTAATTTTTTTCTAGTTGGGAAATCTTTGAATGAGAATTGGAATAGTGTTCTAAGAACTAAAATTCTATAAGGAATAAAGATACGAAGTAAAAGGAAAATAAATACTAACTGATGCAAAGGCTAATTAAGTAAAGCAATAGAGAAAGAAAAGGGAGAAGAAGAAGAAACAGTTAGAAACCAAAATTGTCACGAGGCCTGATTCACCGATGTCTCCTTCCTCCAAACGCTGCTGAAATATAGGAAGTAAAAGACTGAAAACAAAAGGAAGAAGATGACATGCATGAGATTGATGAAAGCATAAATAAAATATAAAATAAAAAGAGTAAAATTGCATTAAAGAAATCATAAAGAAAGAGAAGAAATTCTTAGACTGAAATAGTGCAGATCTTTATTGATGAAAACTGAATTGAAGATTTGTCATTACAATGCTCTTGATTCTCTCCAAAGCTCGCATTACAACCCCAAAACTCTACTCTCAATTTGCCTTACAGCCTTCTGGTCTGAGATGGGATGAGATTTTCCTATGCTCTACCTCTTTATTTATAGTAGAAGAGTGGATAGTCTCCTAGTAGAAGTTGTGCAACCATCAAGAGATATATCTTCAGAACTTTAATTTAACTTTAGATATTAAGATAATATCCTATCTCTTGACTTGGGGAGCAAGCTATTTCTGAATTTGAATCCTCCCTTTATCTCCAAATTTGATTTGATTTATCCAGAATTTTATGTGAAAATTCAATTGATCTACAGCTTGTTGGTGTATTGATTGCTGAATTACGTATCAAATGATAAAATTGGAAACAGTTATCAACAGAAGAATTGTAGCTCTTGAAGTCTTCTTTCTGGATTATCTTGAATTATCAGATTTGAGTTTCAATAAAAAAATATTATGATTAAAATACTAAAATGTATACAGTCTGAATCCGAGTCTAAATTGATTTAGAACCTGAATTTACTTGGAATATGATTTCTTCATCTCATCTGTTGATCTTCTCTCTATCCATTTATCTTCAACAAAATTGATTGAGTCTTCAAAAAAAATTTGTTTTTCTTTTACATTTTGATGGCATTGTCTTATCTGATATATCCGGTTTTAGATAAGATGGCTTCTAGATCCTTTGGTTTTGAATCGTTCCTTATTGAATTGCTTTATCTTCAGTTGATGATTTAAATCTTATCAAGAATCTGCTTTATTTGACTAGGATTTGTGTTTATCTTCTCTCTACCATATCTTGCATGAATTTAGACATTAAGACAAGTGAGTTATAAGAATTGTTACAGAATAAATGTAAGAATGCAGTAACAATTATGCAATATATGTATCCAAACACAATCAATACTTATATTTTTGCTCATCCTCAAGCAAAACAAGAGAGAAGAAAAACTAAACTGACCTAACCTAACTCACTTTCGTAGGAATCACGATTGCACTTAGCACGTGCAACAAGCGTTTAAACATTTAGGTTACCCCTATAGGACGAGTTTTGTCTCGTGAGAGTTTTCAGTGGATTACACCTACAAAATCTATAAAAAAATAAATTGTTAGTACTTTTGAAAAATACATTTTGAAAAGAAGAGAAAATGTTTGAAGTGTTTTTACAAGAATTAAGCATTTATAGGTTATAGGAGCACCAAATTATTCATCCCTAGACTGCATCTTGTGACCGTGAATATTTTGACTAAGGATTCTTTTAACTCTAACTCTTATTGTAGGCTGTCTAAAAATCACTAAAAGACAAGCCATTAAAAGCAGAGTTTCAAGTTCTAGACGCGTGGGCTCGACACCCGCGTCTCAACATCAAGGCGCGTGGGCTCGACACCCGCGTCTCAACATCAAGGCGCGTGGGATCGACACCTGCGCCTCAACCTCAAGGCGCGTGGGCTCGACACCCGCGTCTCAACATCAAGGCGCGTGGGCTCGACACCCGCGTCTCAACATCAAGGCGCGTGGGCTCGACACCCGCGTCTCGGTTATAACCGCCCTGGTTATGGGGCCAGTCGCCGCCCACATAGCGGGGAGGTCAGCCCCTCGTTGTGGAGCGTTTTTAGGGGGCACGTTCACCCTGGACCCCCTATAAATAGCCCCGTCGCTATTGAAGAAGGGGTCGGATTTTCTTTAGTTAGACGACAAGGGAGGAGATCAGAACATACGGAGAGAGTCGACAAGACAGAGACACGGCAGAAAAAGGAGAGAGCTCAACTCTTCAACAAGCTCGCTGCGTACGAGTTGTCCTTTGCCTACCTTCTCTTTGAGAGTTTTGGTAGACAAGAGCTGTGTTACTCCTTCTACCAACCAAAGAGAAGATCCCTGACGATCCCGACGGTCATCCGGTCAACGGAGAACAAGATTCACTCTCCACCGCCACACGAAGAACCCAGCATTAAACAAAGGGCGGATTCAAGACTCAACATCCTCCCTCCCTTGTAACTGGAAGGGAAATAGTTTTGTTGTAATTTTTCATCTGATTCAAGGAAATTTTACAGCACCTCTTTTTTTTTACCCGGCGCGTACAAGAGACGGCGACTCCGCTGGGGACTACATTTGTCACTGATGAGCAAATCGTGGCGCAGGATGACGTCCTCCGTAAGGGGAAGATGGTCGAATCGATCATTGTCGAGTTCGACCAGGCGAAGTACGAAGATTTTTCTCTCTTCCGGCTCCAAGAGCCCAAAGACCCGCGTCTGCCGCCGGGTCTCGACGGGGAATGGCCCCGAGGCCCGATCTGTGGCTCTCTCGGGCGCTGCTGCTGCCAACTGTGCCAAGCAAGGTACACGCGCCAACGCCTCTCAGAAGGCCCGCGTGGTCCCAGGCACAACTGCCTTTGCGACCAACCGCGTCGCACAGAACACCCGCGTCAGCGTCTCTCAGGAGACCCACGTGGTTAAAATCTCTGATGTTCAGCATCAGGATGTTGTTGGTATCTCTCCACCTCCGCGACACAACCGGAACGCTGAGCGTCGACAGAGGAGACGTGCGCCTCAGCTGCAAGTTGGAACCTCTGGTTGTCTGACTGAGGCTGGACGCAGCATACAAACTGGCGCCTTGCTCGCGCCCCGCGAAGTCCGCGTTTGGCGGCCCAAACACGAGATTCCTTCAGTTAGGTCCTCTGAGGACCAACTCACCAAACGCCAAGGTGAAGCCTCTGCGCCTTGTCAAGCACAAGAGGCACGCGCCTATAGACGTGGGGCCCAGCAGCCCACTCTCTCTCAAGTGTCTCTGCCCCGACACACCAAGCAGCAACGCGACAGGCGCGTCTTGTCTCAACAGAGACGCCAGACGCGCGCTGAACAGCTGCGGCGCGAGAACCGCGTCCCTGAAGCCTGCGTCCAGGCTGTATGGCACATGGATGCCTCCCATCTTCGACGTTACGAGGCTAATCTTTTCAATCCCCCTCCCATGGATTTGAGGGATTATTTGACGAAGAAAAGAAGTGCCAATCAGGCCACTTCGTCGTGTTGCTGCCAACGGCTCATCCATATGCTCTCTGAGCGCCGTTGCGGATCAGGCGTACATCAGCAGTCTTTAGTCAGACAGCTGACCCTGATTCCCCCGTCAGCTAAAAGAAGACGCTCCCACAGAAGGAGAACCTTCTCTGACGTTGAGTACCCGGAGCTCACTGCGAATATGACAAGCAGGAGTAAGGGAAAACAACCTGCAGTCAGCTCAGATGAGTCTGACTCTGAACTGGAAGGGGTGTATCAACACACTCGCACCCAGACTGGGGCCATTCCCCCAATTGACTTAATGCCTTAGCCCATGGCATTAAAGTGAATGATTCTCACTCCGCCGTAGCGGAATCGAGGGCTTCGAACTCTTCCGTCGAGAAGGAGACCTCCGCCTACATGACAGGCACTCCTGAGGAGACGGCTAAACGTTTTGAACAGATCCAGAAAGCACAAATGGATATGATTCTTTCTCAGCAGGAATCTATCAACTCCCTCAAGCAGGCGATTGCACAGCTGCTCGAAGACAGGAGGAGGTCTCCTCCTAAAAAGTCAAAGGGCAAAGGGAGAAAGGGAGAAAGTTCATCTTCTGAACCTTCTGAGGAGACGCGGCGATCTACTTTCGGCTCGTCCAAGTCCTCGTCGCAAGTAAAGGGCGACCAAGACCCGGGGAAGGCTCATGCTAAAAGAATGAGTCAACTGGAGCGACGCCTCGAGGCCCTTGCCAATCGCAAAGACCTCCAAGAAGTAGGAGTGGTCTGGCCCTATCCGGCTGAGTGGGACTTAGTTCCATACCCTCCTAAGTTCAAGGCTCCAACCCTCCAAGCATTCGACGGGAAGGGGTCACCCAACCAGCACATCTACTACTTCAAATCCCAAACCGGGAATGTAGTAGACAACGATGCTATCCTGGCGCATCTGTTCATTGGCACCCTGAAAGGGTTGGCCTTTGAATGGTTCATGAAGCTCCCAGAAGGTTCTATCAAGAACTGGGGCGATTTGAAGAAGCTGTTCTTAACACGCTTCTTCGAAGATGACTCGGAAGTCACGATGCCCACCCTTTTGGCTACTAAACAGCGAAAGGGAGAGTCCGTTAAGTCATTCGTGGAAAGGTTTCGGAATGTGGCACTTCGGTGTCCAAGTGGTATGACCCAGGCCACCCTGGTGGAAACATGCCGCCACAATCTCCAAACCTCACTCCTTACTCAAATAGGAGTTGCTGAAAGCCGCACCTAGAAGCAATTAGTCCAACAAGGTAAACAGGCTGAGGAGATTGTCGCCCGCGTCAGAGCGGAGGAAGGAAAGCCTAGGCCGGAAAGGTCGACAAGGCGTGCACCAGACACATCCCTCCAAACAAAGCGGAAGGATAATTTGGCAACGGAGACCAAATCTCCCGCCAAACCTCAATCAGGCAAGGCGAGTGGCTCTTCAAGCCAGCCACGCGCCAATAAGCAATATTCCTTCAAGGAGGAACATGTCGATTCGCTCTTTAAACTACTCAATAAGAGCAACCGACTGAAGCTCCCTGAAGCTCGGCGCCCCGAGGAAGTCGGCAAGACCGACAATCCCACCTATTGCTTGTACCACAGGATGCTGGGGCATCCTACCAAAAGCTGCTATGTCTTCAAGGACTCCTTCAAGCTCTGATTGACGCGGAGGTGTTGAAACTCCGACCAGAGCAGAAGAAGGTGACGGCTAATGTGACGTCAGTTCTCCAGTTCGGAAGAACAACATCCCGACTGGGTAGCCAACATTGTCGCCAAGAAGAACGGGAAGATCCGGATCTGCATCGACTTCCGCAATCTAAACGAGGCCTGCCCCAAGGATGAATTCCCATTGCCGATCACAGATGTCATGATTGACAATATTTGTGGATTCGAACGAATGTCCTTCATGGACAGATTCTCAGGATACAATCAAATCAAAAATATCCTGATGACGAAAAGCATACCTCCTTCAGGACACCTCTAGGGGTATATTGCTACACCGTCATGCCCTTCGGACTGAAAAATGCAGGGGCAACATACCAAAGGGCCATGAACGCCATTTTCCATCAGCAAATATGCAAAACGGTGGAATGTTATATTGATGACATCGCGGTAAAAAGCCGCACTA
The DNA here is from genome assembly GCA_038442645.1 of Agave tequilana. Classification (NCBI taxonomy): domain Eukaryota; kingdom Viridiplantae; phylum Streptophyta; class Magnoliopsida; order Asparagales; family Asparagaceae; genus Agave; species Agave tequilana. Next base: position 165,827 of record JAVJIF010004884.1, read on the forward strand.
AAGGTGATCACATAGCGGACCTGAAGGTGGTCTTCGACATCATGCGGGCTCATTAATTGAAGATGAATCCCACAAAGTCCTTCCTAGGGGTGGCCAGTGGCAAATTCTTAGGATTTGTTGTAACATCCACCGGAATTCACTTAGACCCGGAAAAGGTTCGCGCTATCCAAGAGATGCAACCCCCGAGAAATCTCAAAGAACTCAGGGGATTGCAGGGACGATTGGCGTACATCCGCAGGTTTATCTCAAACCTCTCCGGAAGATGCCAACCCTTCGCTAAGTTAATGAAGAAGGGTGTCTCATTCATTTGGGATGATGCTTGCCAACAAGCGTTCGAGGAAATCAAGCAATACCTCACCCAACCACCAGTCCTTGCAGCTCCGGTATCCGGAAAGCCTTTCCTGGTGTACGTCCGGGCAATGGATCATTTTTGGGAGCTCTATTAGCTCAGAATGATGATCACGGACGTGAGCAAGCAATCTACTATCTGAGTAGAACAATGATCGGAGCCGAACATCGGTATAACCCGATCGAGAAGGAATGTTTGGCATTAGTGTTCGTTATTCAGAAAATGCGGCACTATCTGGTAGGCCAAACTATAAACGTCATATCAAAAGTCAACCCCCTGAGGTTACTTATGACTAAGCCTTCATCATTAAACGGCCGGCTGGCAAAATGGGCCATATTGCTCTCCCAATATGAGATGCACTTTTTACCACAAAAGGCCATTAAGGGACAAGCAGTGGCGGATTTCCTAGCTGAGCACCCAGATCCGAGGGCAGCCAAAGTCTATGAGGATCTCCCAGATGAAGTTGCTGAAGTCTGCCTGACTCAGACATCGTTCGAAAGTCAAGTATGGCAACTTTTCTTCGACGGTGCATCAAGAACAAGCCCAAAGGGACACGTAGTAGCGGGGGTAGGAGTAGTACTCGTATCCCCACAAAATTATGTGATTCCCCGAGCTGTCTCATTAACTGAGCCTTGTTCCAACAATGTGGCGGAGTACAACGCTCTTTTGATTGGGATGCAATTCGCCGATGAGATTGGCGTTAAAAATCTCGAGGCATACGGCGACTCTAAACTCATCGTCAGCCAAGTTCGCGGGAGTACGAAGTCAGACATGAGGACCTAGTACCCTACCACAACGCAATTATCTGCATGGTCGAGGGGTTTACAAGCTTCTACATCGACCATGTACCGCGCAGGCAAAATGCGCACGCGGATTCACTCGCATCCCTCGCAGCCTCCTTAGCTCTTCCAGCTGGAGCAATGGAGAAGATATTCGTCTACAGCCACGACCTGTATTGCCCGAGAAATGCTCTCAAGGGCTATCAGGAGTCAAAGGGAGATTGTCAAGGCAAAGAAGTACTGGAATTGTCAACCGGTCCAGAGCTTAAAGACTGGCGATTCCCCTACATTGATTTCGTCTTATACGACATTCTGCCTGAAGACACCAAAGAGGCGGCTGCATTCGAAAGAAAGCCCCCAAATTCTATTATAATGCGATTACGCGAACATTGTATCGTCGATCGCATGACGGGATCTTGCTCCGGTGCCTCTCACCAAAAGAAGCCCAAGAGGTATTGAGAGAAGCCCACGACGGTATGTGTGGAGCCCATCAACCTGGCCCAAAACTGGCACATCGACTCCAAAGATTGGGTTACTATTGGCTCAAGATGGTTGCCGACTCCGTCACCTATGCTAAAAGATGCCACGCTTGTCAAGTGCATGGGGATTTCATCCATCAAGCACCAGGGTATCTCCACTCTACAACCTCTACCTGGCCATTTGAAATGTGAGGGATGGATGTGGTTGGCCCTATCAGCCCACCATCATCAAAAGGACATCGGTTCATTTTGACAATAACCGATTATTTCTCTAAGTGGGCTGAGGCCATTCCTTTGAAGGAGGTCAAATCGTCGAACGTGATCAAGTTCGTGAAACATCACGTTATTTACAATTTCGGTGTAACTCGGCGAATTGTCCATGACAATGGACCTCAGTTCATCAGCCGGGCTTTTCAGAGATTCTGCGCTAAGTTTAGAATCCAGAGTGTGTCCTCAACGGCATACTATCCTGCCGCTAACGGCCTCGCAGAAGCTTTCAACAAGACCATTGGTAAGCTTCTCAAAAAGTTCGTCTCGAAAAGTCAACGGGACTGGGACGACAAACTAGGTGAATGCTTATGGGCCTATCGCACAACTGTGCGAACCCTAACTAAAGCTACGCCATTTTCTTTGGTATACGGGTGTGAAGCCGTGCTCCCACTGGAAATCCAAATTCCATCTCTACGCGTCGCCTTGACAGCGGAGATGACAACAGAGGAGAAGCATCGACAGCGACTCCAGGAACTGGAGGCCTTAGATGATAAACGTCTGCAGGCCCAACAACAAATCGAGCTCTACTAAGCTCGTATTACCAGAGCCTTCAACAAGAAAGTTAAAATGCGAACTTTCAAGAAAGGCGATCTTGTCTTAGCCGTCAGAAGACCCATGGTAATGACGCACAAGACAAAAGGAAAATTCCAACCCAAATGGGAAGGACCATTTGTAGTAGAGTCAGTCTACTCAAATGGGTCATATCGCCTCATAACCTCAAATGGCGATACACTCATGATGCTGATCAATGGCAGGTTCCTGAAGAAATACTATCCTTAGATGGTATTCTTCCGCTGATCAAGTTAAAAGTACACCTCTGATCAAAGTAAGAAGAATTTCTTCATTATAACATCCGACGCCCCCGACGGCTAAGGATAGAGGAAAATGTTGGCTTCTAAGCCTAACATAAGTCTTCGACAACTCATCATGCTGAGGGGAATGGCATGGCTAGCCCAACTCAAACGGTAGTTGGTAAAGGCACCTCAAATCCGTTGATAGCTGAGGGTTTGCTAAAAATCCTAAGTGGACTTGGCTCCACTCTTTCCTCCAAAATCCCTTACCAATTCTCATCCACAGAATGGTAGGTCTACAAAATACAACCATTACTAAGTTAACACTATACCTCTGGTAATGGAAACTTTTCAATATTCCTTGTCGAATACAAATTTTGTTTGTCAACTCTACACGGAGTATCAAACTTTCAAATTTGCCAAGTTAACACTATACCTCTGGCACTTCAAATTTTCACTTGTCAATTCTCACCAATAGAATGACAGGTCCTCAAATTGCTCTTATCATGAGTCAATCTTTGTCAAGTTAATACTACACCTCTGACAAATTACTGTTAAAGTTTAACACCACACCTCTAAACAGTAATCAGGTTTCTGTCAGGTTTAATATTACACCTCTGACAGTCACTTTTCTTCAGACTTCCATATCGAAGCTGAAATGGATGATGCTAAGTTAACATTACACCTCTAGCATCAAGTCATTGCTAAGTTAAACAATACATCTATGGCCATGACTTTCCCTCGGACTTCCTTATACAAGCCGAAATGACCAATGCCAAGTTCAACATTACACCTCTAGCATTACCCTCACTGTCAAGTTAAACATTACACCTATGACAGTGACACTTCTGAGTTAAGTTAATATCACACCTCTGACTCACATCCTTGTCAAGTTAACATTACACTTCTAACAAGACCATTTTCAACCCGTTAAGTTAATATCACACCTCTAACGGTAACAAACTTTCCTAGATTCCCCACGAGTCTAGTCTCACTTGTTATTCTCTTCAACAGAATAACAAGTCTACCTAAAAACATTGTTAGGTTAATACTACACCATCAACAGTGTTTCCATCAAATCCCCAGCTGAGCTCAATCAAGTTAATCCCAAACACTTGATAAAAGTTCACCCTCCCTGGGGGTACCAATTCTACTTGTCACTTTCTCTTATAAGTGGCAGGTCCACCAAAAATTATTTCATCTCTGTCAAGTTAATATTACACCTCTGACAGTATTGTGAGAGTTCCTGAAATAGGATCTTTCTCTACAAAGTTTGACTTATTAAGATTATCATCATAATTTTGACAAAGTCAAAGATTCTTTGCTTCTATGAGTCTAACTGAAGACAAAAAGTTCAAGACAATGAAAGAGGCAAAAAGAAAAGTGTCACTTTTATTTATATCCAGGCATACGAAAGTGATACAAAATGCTCTCTTATACAATAAGATTGAGTGTTACAATTAAGGAGTAAAAAGAAGTCCCTCTCTCTCTCTCAGAGGCCGTACTCACTCCTTGAAGCCGCATCTAATTCCAAGTGCACGATGTCTGAAGAAGTGCCAAACTGTGGCGACAATTGGAGCCGGTTGCACTATGGTGCATGACGTAAACATCGGAGAGCCTTTCCTGGCGCTCCTGCGACCTATCAGCAGTCACAGGTACTGTCCTTCGTAGCACAAAGGCCAGATCACGGTCAGCACCACCTACATATCCAAAGTGGCGCTTCTTGGCGAGTGGGGCAGAAGGGTGTGGTACTGCAAAAGAAAAGGACACTTAATCGTGACCTTATCAGAAGCAAAAAAAAAATGCTAAGTGTCTATAGTCCAGACGCAGAAGAGATACTGGACGCAGAAATTATCAAATCCGCGTCCAGACCTGCGAATCTGCGTCCAGACGCAAAAGAAATACTGGACGCAGGAATTATCAAATCCGCATCAAGACCTGCAAATCCGCATCCAGGCGTAAGACCCGCGGGATCAAATCCGCGTTTTGCAAACCAAGACTTATGAAAAATCTCTAAGTACTTGGCCTCAGGTGCAAGATTCATCAAAAACCTGCACCTGATGAAAAATCTTCAAGTCCGCGTCCGAACCCTTCACAATTAGAAATATTCTAAGTGAAGAATCCGAAATGCAGGACTCGCTGGCACCGGGTCATCAAACCCGCGCCTTGGTTATCAACTCAAAGACCGCGTCTGAGACCGCGTCTGAGAATCAAACACGGTTTGTTTTCTGTGTTGACGGTTCTGTGTTAATGGTTCTCCTCCAAAAGATATCTTTTTGGGGTTCCATGAGCTTCCAGTAATGGTGAAGTTCAAGCCTAAACGGCGTTATACCTTGGAAAAGGACTTCCTGCGCGGAGGAACCGCCCCTCTGGGCCTCGGTGATGGTCGCTCTTGAAGAGGATGCGGTTGGCTTGGTCTTAGGTGCCATTGGTGATTAAGAATCCAGTAATGGAGATGAACAGAGAAAGAAGAACTCTTTTTCTTAAAAACTCTAAACAAATGCGCTCGGAGAAGAAGAGATATCTCTCTGACTGTTGCCATTTATAGGCACAAGGATTCGCGAAGATACGCGGCGCGTGGCTCGATTAGCTCTGCAGCGAGTCATCGCTTGACGCGTGGAACAGATCAATTTTAATGTATCGCGAAGATCGCGCACCATGGCTCTGCAGCGAGTCATCGCTTGACACGTGGAACAGATCATTTAATGAACCGGGAAGTCCGCGTGTCAAAAGGTGATGTCCCGTCGGTTCCCCAGGCCAACTGGCAGTGCAATCATGACATGGCACAGATTCGCACCCGACGGCCGCGCCTCTTTGATGGACATGCCCCGTCATCACCGCCATAAATGCATTCAAAAAGTCGCGTCTCTCTAAGAAGTTCGCGTCTTTCCAGCCCGGCTGAACATCGCGTCTGCTTTATGAAAGATCAGTCGCGTTTTTCATTTGCCAAAAGACGCACCCCATGAAAGTCGCGTCTGTAAAGCAGTACTATCTCTGCTCTTCAAAAAGAACTGGCGTTCAGTCCTTGCTTCTGCATATCAGTTCAACAGTACACTGGCACAAGCAGACGATCGTCCACTCCTGGCTTAAAGCGCGTCCATGACAGACTAAAAGCAATCAGAGAGGCTTAGACTGTGTATCTAGACACTCAACACGATCAACTCTGGTGGCCTCAAAGAGTTCAACAGTACACTCACGAAGACCAACTCCAGATAAGATCAAACCCGGAGCATTAACAGTCCAGTCATAAAGGCGAATTCAGCTAGAGTCCAAAGTATTTCGAAATCTGTCCCAGTTAACTGCGGAATATCGAAAACTTTGGAGGGGGTTCTGTAGGCTGTCTAAAAATCACTAAAAGACAAGCCATTAAAAAGCAGAGTTTCAAGTTCTAGACGCGTGGGCTCGACACCCGCGTCTCAACATCAAGGCGCGTGGGCTCGACACCCGCGTCTCAACATCAAGGCGCGTGTGCTCGACAACCGCGTCTCAACATCAAGGCGCGTGGGCTCGACACCCACGTCTCAACATCAAGGCGCGTGGGCTCGACACCCGCGTCTCAACCTCAAGGCGCGTGGGCTCGACACCCGCGTCTCAACATCAAGGCGCGTGGGCTCGACACCCGCGTCTCGGTTATAACCGCCCTGGTTATGGGGCCAGTCGCGCCCATATAGCGGGGAAGTCAGCCCCTCATTGCGGAGCGATTTTAAGGGGCACGTTCACCCTGGAACCCCTATAAATAGCCCCGTCGCTATTGAAGAAGGGGTCGGATTTTCTTTAGTTAGACGACAAGGGAGGAGATCAGAACATACGGAGAGAGTCGACAAGACAGAGACACGGCAGAAAAAGGAGAGAGCTCAACTCTTCAACAAGCTCGCTGCGTACGAGTTGTCCTTTGCCTACCTTCTCTTTGAGAGATTTGGTAGACAAGAGCTGTGTTACTCCTTCTACCAACCAAAGAGAAGATCCCTGACGATCCCGACGGTCATCCGGTCAACGGAGAACAAGATTCACTCTCCACCGCCACACGAAGAACCCAGCATTAAACAAAGGGAGGATTCAAGACTCAACATCCTCCCTCCCTTGTAACTGGAAGGGAAACAGTTTTGTTGTAATTTTTCATCTGATTCAGGAAATTTTACAGCACCTCTTTTCTTTTTTTTTCCGGCGCGTACACTTATGTCTTATTTATGTATATATTGATGATAACATTTCTTAGCTCTCTTAAGCTTTCTAATTTGCCCATGTAACGAGCCTTAGTCGGTGACTCTCAAACCGAACGATTTTAGGGTACCGAGTGAGAAAACACCCAACGGACTTAGGACTCGAGCAAACAAGGCCACAAAATTAAGGATTTTATTTGATGATATGAACCACCTTTAGGCGTGAATAATTATGCTTTATGAAGCATAAAAACCCAGCTTAATCAGAGGATTCTTATTATATATATATATATATATTCTTTTTCTTTTTTTAAGGCATAAGAATCTTTATTTTTGAACCCTAAGCGTGTAAGTGTATAAAATATGCATATTTCTTCAAGGTAAAAATCAAGACTAAATTACTTTTTCAATTTTTCTTCCTAACCCTAGAAATCAAACAAATACTCTTATTTCGACCAAGTATAAGAAATCCAAATTATAATTCTCCTATACATATATATATATATATATATATATATATATATATATAATATATATATATATATATATATATATATATAAATAAATAATAGTAAAAACCTAAATTAGTATATTAGTAAACCCTCCCCTACACCTATCTCATGCATTGTCCTCAATGTATAGATGAATTCATATATGCATGAAATAAAATGTAATAGAGGTGTATAAAAGACTCACTATAACTGACTTGGCTAGCTAAAAAAAAATAAAAAATAAAAAGATGCACAAACTAAAAGAAAGTACAACAAATATGTACAACTCAAGGTCTATTCTCTCTAACTCGCTTCTCATCATTCCAATGGGTTCTCTTCAAGGGACAAATTAGAGAGGTCAACTTTTTTGTCATCTTTACTCTCATCCTCTCCAACTTGCTCATCACCTTCCTCCATCTCCTCCTGCTCTTCTTCTCACACATTCTCCTCACAAATTTATCATTATCACGTAGCATAATTAGAGTATCCACATTATGATTGCCTAGGAATTTGAGCTTATCCTTAAAAGTCACCTTAACACTTAAATCAACAATTTCTTTAGGAGGTATGTAATGGACCAACGCATTCCTACTTGATTCATCCAAACAAATCAATTCATTTTCAAATAATTCTTCAAAGTTTTCATCAATTAGAGGGTCTTGAATCATGTTTTAAAAAGAGTGATCATTAGATGACTCATCAAAAGTGAAGATACTCAAATTAAGTTTCTTTTTTTCAAAGGGAACTTTAGACTTGAGCTCCTCAACTCATGTCTTCTCAAAACACTCATCCTTAAATTATTCTTCAAGAAACATAGGCTCATCATTCACACATACATCCTCAACATTATGATCAACATGCTTCATAGAAGTTGTATGTATTACAAAATCATTCTTAACCAATTTATCCAAAAATATTAAATCATCATCAAAGAATTGTTCAATTGGTGGCTCATGGTAAGCAGTGTCAAGCTTAACATCCTGTTCAAACTCTGTAATTTGGTTTGAGTGAAATGATGAGGGCATATATTCAAAATTTGAGTCAACATGTAGTGTGGACTCTTGTGGTATGTCCATTTTGTTCACTTGATAGCACTGATGAAACCCTTGAGATTGATCTGGAATTGGGGTTGAAGCAGGTTGATTGAGATAAGTCATTATCTCATCAAAATGCATATCTATGCGAGTCTTGTCTTGATTATCTCCTGATTGCTCTGACTGTTTTGAAGTATACAGTTTTACATGATTTCTAAACTCTTCTCTAATGTGCTCTACAATTCCTCATGTTTATTATCACATCCCTAAGATGGAAGTGATGGTTCAGTGTAGGACCAATTTGATTGATATGATTGATCCTATGAATACTGAGGACAATTCCAATCTTCTGAATTGAAGTTTGATGGATAGGGTTCGTTCATAGGTCCATGAAATGTATCAAATTGGTTTTGACGTAGTCCTAATGAACACCCTATTGAAGGACATTGTTCTGAAGGAACAAATGAATCATGACAGTGATGGCACCATATGGGAGGATGAGATGAAAGAGATAAAATAGTGTGCTGGTTGTAGTCATGAAAGCCCAGGGGTGAGGATGGTGGATGAGAATGAAAAAATAACATATCATGATAATAGTTGTAAAGATCTTGATTTGGATAGGCCATGAGAGAGAAGAACTTCAAAATAATGGAAGGGGAGAGGGATGGATGAAATTTGATTTTTTTTATTTTTTTATTTTTTATTTTTTGTTGTTGCACACACAAATGACTCAACAAATCAATTCCAAACAATTTTTTTTATCTTGAACCTTAATTGAGGTGATCAATTTTTAACCACTAATCTTTGAGAGAATAAATTCTCTCTAGTTAGACATCTCCTAACTTAGTTGAACAGATTGTGGGCTGACAGTTAAAGCCGTCAAACAAGCGCTTCGGTTCTCGCCCTAAGCTGGGCGCTTACTAATTTCAGCCACCCTTTCTTAGACAAGGAAGTTTCTTAGTCCTTCCTCAGGCCAGGCACCGTCGCAATGGCTAAGTCACCCTTTCTAGATAAGAAAGTCCTCTCTCGCGAGCTTGAAAGTAATCACCAAAGTATTCCCGAAATGGATCTACTTAATGAGCTCGAAATCTTAGTGGTCAAGTTTCTAGTTGATTTTAAATTTAGTTCAAACTTGATAAAACTTATATGCGTTGTGATTTTTGAGCCAAGGAATGGGTAATGAAATCCTGACCTTATGTGAGGGGGGACAGCTCTTTAGATCTTTTTATGCAATATGCATTAATGCAGCACAAGTTCAATCAATAAGCACCTCTAAAACCCCACTAACAGGAGATTTGTAGGTAGAGTTAGAAAATACTAACATTTCTGGCAACTCTGAAACAAGCATTTTTTTTTAATTAATTTAGCAATGCAAAAAAAATTTTAGTAAGCAAGCTCCGTCCTGTTGTGCAATTCTTAACATGTTCATGCAATATCCCTGCAAAAGATAATTTTGAAATTAAACTTTAGGGATGGAAAAGAAAAATAATAAGAATTTTTTTGAATTTAAAATTTTTTTAAAGATTTAATTTCTGAAAAATTGAATTAATGTAATTTTTAATTTTTAATTTTTTTATAAAAACTAGAAAAAGATTAAATGTCAATTTTTAAAACAAAAATTTACAAGTCCCCGATAACGGCGCCAAAAATAGTTACGATTCGTAATTTATGAAAAATTCATCATTATTTAAACCATGTACAAGTTATAAAAACCTAATCTTACTTGAATTGTATAGTGGCAAGAATAGGGCGAATCCACGAGACTTGTTAAAGTGGATTTTTAAAAATATAAATCTAATTTTTTTCTAGATAGGAAATCATTGAATGAGAATTGGAATAGTGTTCTAAGAACTAAAATTCTACAAGCAATAAAGATACGAAATAAAAAGAAAATAAATGCTAACTGATGCGAAGGCTAATTAAGTAAAGCAATGGAGAAAGAAAAGAGAGAAGGAGAAGAAACAATTGGAAACCAAACTTATCACAAGGCTTGATTCACCGCTATCTCCTTCCTCCAAACGCTGCTGAAATAGATGAAGTAGAAGACTAAAAATAAAAGGAAGAAGATGACATGCATGAGATTGATGAAAGCATAAAATAAAATATGAAATAAAAAAAGTAAAATTACATTAAATGAATCATAAAGAAAGAGACGAATATCTTAAACTGAAATAATACAGATCTTTATTAATGAAGACTGAATTGAAGATTTGTCATTACAATACTCTTGATTCTCTCCAAAGATTGTATTACAACCTACAGAACTCTCATCTCAATCCGCCTTATAGCCTTCTGGTCTGAGATGAGATGACATTTTTCCATGCTATACCTCTCTATTTATAGTATAAGTAGTGGATTGACTTCTAGTAGAAGTTTGCAACCATCAAGAGAAATATTTTCAGAACTTGAATTTAAACTTTTGATATGAAGATATTATCCTATCGCTTGACTTAAAGAGCAAGCTATTTCTGAATTTGAATTCTCCCCTTATCTCCAAACTTGATTTGATTTATTTAGAATTTTATGTGAAAATTCAATTCTGATCTGCAGCTTGTTGCCTGTTGATTGCTGAATATTACTTAACAAATGATAAATTTGAAAACAGTGATTAACATAAGAATTGTAGCCCTTTAAGTCTTCTTCTGGATCATCTTGAATCATCAAATTTGAGTTTCGGTAGCGAAAGTTATGATTAAAATGCTAAAACGTATATAATCTGAATCCGAGTCTAAATTGATTTAGAACCCGAATTTATTTAGATTTCCTTCTTATCTCCAAATATGATTGCTTCATCTCATCCGTTGATCTTCTCTCTATCCATTTATCTTCAACGAAACTGATTGGGTCTTAAAAAAAAATCTGTTTTTCTTTTACATTTTGATGGTATTATCTTACTGATATATCTGATTTTCAGATAAGATGGCTTCTAGATCCTTTGTTTTTGAATCGTTCCATATTGATTTGCTTTATCTTCAGTTGATGATTTAAATCTTCTCAAGAATCTAGTTTATTTGACTAAGATTTGTGCTAATCTTCTCTCTACCGTATCCTGCATGAATTTAAACATTAAGACAAGTGAGTTGTAGGAATTATTACAAAATAAATGTAGGAATGCAGTAATAATTATGCAATTGTGTCCAAATAGTAATAGTTGGTGAAACGTAACAACATTTATTACATCACTGATTTCTGATTCACACTCATACAACATTTCACATCATTTTGGTATCAGAGCACAGTTAGGGTAGAATCTGTATTACGTAGGCATTTGCTAGAAAATTTTACTGCTTTCTTACATTTAAAAAATATAGCATTTAGATTTTAAAAAACATCTAGACTATATTTTCATCTCTTCATCCTCATTTAGGTTTTGTGTAGTGCATGCCCACCCGTAGTGGTCACTCATATCTATTAGAAAAGTCTAATGAATCTCACACCGCCCCAATGGATCCCCAGCAGATTGCGAAAATATTCGCCTAGATAAATACCAAATTAGATACCCTTTAGACATTTGAAGAGAGACTGACCAAGGTGAAATCAACATGTGATCAAACCCCACCGAGAAATAACTAACTTCACAATACTGATAACCTATTCAATCCTGATGCTCAATATCTGAAAAGCATCAAGATCGATGTTCCTAACTTTGAGGGACATCACGACCCACAACTTTTCATAGACTGTACACTCCAACTAGATAGGTACTTCACATGGAACGAACTCACTGAGTTTAGAAAAGTTAAGTATGTTACAATGAAATTGTCTGACCAAGCTAGTCAGTATTGGACCAACTTAGAAAACAAATGAGCAGCTCGAGGTTGACCACCAATTGAAACATGGGATAGGATGAAAGAAGAGCTAGAAATAGAGTATGTATTCACCATCATTTAGTGCTCATCTCATGGACAATTGGCATCAATACACTCAAGACAACAAATCTTCAAAAATGTATGTGGAGAAATTCGTTAAGTTCTTCATCAGATACAGTACCCTCCATAAAGAAGGTAAAGCTCAAATTCTTTCTAGATTCTAAGTCGGCCTTAGAGATGACCTACCACCGACTGTTAGCTAGAGAAGTCAATGAGTTAGAGGCAATATATGCGTTAGTTCAAGATCTAGATTCTGCTTGGACCAGTCACCCTTTCAAGAGTCATGATTATAGAACCTCAATGCTAGACCTACCCCATTCCCCAATCTAGTAGGTCTAGCATCCAAACTCCTTCAATAGGAAAAACACCAAGGGTAAGAGTTTTAAGCAGAACAACAAAAACAAGAGCCTCGAGTTTCCTAAATTAATCTTACAACCAAGTGCTACAAATGCAAAGGTTATGGACATTTAGCTTTTAGTTCCCTTATTCTCGTCAAGATCACTATAATAGATGGAACACCCACCAAAACCACTGAGTCAGATTTTGAGGAGTACACCTATCACCCAGACATTGTTGAAACCGATGATGAGTCATCAAGCGATTATATTGGTTTCCACTCCATTAGACTAATGCCATCTACCCATTTGTCTATCGTCAAGTGTGTTCCCTCTCTACCAGTAGAATAGGTCCACTCAACGTGTCATAGATTGCCCCTATGGTACTTGAGGTCAAATAATGATGTTTTGTCCCAGTTAGTTTCAATCATCATTAAGCCAAGATTTGGTGTGACAAAATCACCATGAGTATGGGTCAAGTTATATTAGGTAGACCATGGTTGTTCGACAAAATGTCACCATTTACGGTCGATCCAACATTTATCAATTTAAGCATGAGGGTAAGCAGATTAAGATACTATCCTTAAGACCTAAGACTGGACAGCCTAAGTAAACATCTACTTTGCGGCTGTGCTGCCAACCCCAACTTCTCAAACTTCATCACCTCTCATTGCTACTATTCCTTTTCTATCTCCTATTAGTCATGCGTATCATGTCCATAAACTGCTTCCTTCTTTACTGCCGATGTAACGCCCCAATCCTACGGGTACGGAGACGTTACTGCGATGTATATATATAGATCAAAAATACCCTCACATATATACGCTAAGCATCAGTACAAGTAAAAATCAGAGTACGAAAGTACGTAGTGCATTATACATTCTAACAAATAAGTATAATTACAAAGTTATCACCAGACGTGACACAATATTACAAGAATATTACATCACCGATAGGCGCAATTATGAGAATACAAAGCAATATACAAGTATGATCAGTATGAAAGGCGCTCACGAGTCACAACAAGAAAACTCGAAAGCCGAGCAGGGGGCCTGAAATGAAAGAACTTTGAACGGTTTGCCGATGATCCATACTTTCGTTGCACATCTCTGATCAGCAACCGAGAGAATCCATAAGTTCCAAGCTCCGGGATCCAGACATGAGGATCCGGGGGAGTCAGAAACTCCCCAACGAATGGTGTGGTGAATGCCAAGTGACATGTAGGGATAAGCACACGTGTATCAATAAATCTGAATCAAAAGAGCATGTATTGAAAATCGTATCGTGAGCACATGCATACAGGAGCAGGTAAAGAGATGGTAAATGATATCAAGCAGGGAACATGCATGATATACTATGATAAGAATAGGAGACTGAAAGAATAGACACAAGTGGTAAGTCAGGATGTAAATGTATATAATATAATAATAATAATAATAATAACAAAATCAGAAATTCAAAGTAAAACCTGATGAAAGCAAATACGGAAAGACCAGCAGTACAAACCCAGTTTATGGCTTCATGAGATAAGTACGTCGAAGGAATAATTCAAATAAGAAAACCCTCATCTATATACCGTATATCTCACGTTATCGTAAGCTAAGTCCATACAACCCGAATTGTGAAAACATAACGAATTATTAAATGGCATTTTTTATTATTATAGCTTGTCTTACTCAAATGTCTAGGTTTGTGGACTAGCGTCCCAGCACACATATATCCACATCTGAGTAAACCAAGATTTGCTATTGAAACTGATGATGAGACCCATGAGTTATGTTTACAATGGGTTCCGTGCCTATCCGGAACAACGACCCAATAGCCTGACATTTAGTCAGGCTGTGCCGCTAAGCACTCATGATGTATAGATTACAATAGCTGGGATGTAAGAAATGGAATCACAAGAAATTGGAATTCATGTTTCACAAGAAACATGCACCTCATATTCATGCACATCATCCACGGCAAACACCTCATGTACACCATGATCACACCCATTCTCATATGTATGATAGAGTGTACACATGTACACATTGTGGCCGCAAAGGCCATCTTGCAAGATTTCGTTATGATAGACTTAATTCTATAAATTTTATAAATAATAATGTTTGGGTTAGGAAATGTGCTAACCCCCATGGACCCAATAAGACATGGGTACCAAAATTCACCCCTATTGTATTTGATATAGGTGTGGGCTCTCGCTTAACGTGAGAGTAATGATGCCTTGATGGTGGATGTAGTTGAGCTTAATGAACCCTACATTAGATGCATCTCCTTCAAGGTTGTTTGGTGGGAGGACCACCATGGTTTGGAGACCAAGAGATTATCCTATTAGTTTTGGTAACAATCTCTAACTCCTTATTTTATTCACATGCTCTTATTGATTAACCTTTAGCATGTTTTTGGTTTCAATGCCCATTATGATTGATCATGTTTTGGTATATGATTATGGTTTTACACTTCATGGTTTTGATCACTTGTTTAGATGTAATTTTTTTATTAAAACTTGTGTTTATACTTGTACAATTAGTGAGTCACATTTGATTATTATATGTTTGTGCTAAATTGCTCATTTGTACCCATTAGATATACTTATATAGCCTAGTTTTGATGACTCTTGCATTCTAACTCATATTCCCTACTTTTATACATGTTTTTATAAACATGTGTTATCTCATGTATATGTTACTTTTGTCTAAACTAATAGATATACATGTACATCCTTGAGCTACTTGCCTTTCATGCAATATACTGTTGTGGACTCTTTTATATTTGGATATGTATGTATACTCTAGTTTATACAAAACATACATATGCCTTGAAGTTTGATTTTGTTTTGATGAAAATTAAAACTTTTATGTGTTTCATGTTTGTAAAGGAATTTCATATGAGCTTCAATGCTTATTTCCATGATTATGTTTTTTACATAATTTTTACACTCTATGTTTGTGTTTACTCATGATTTTTATTTCGTGAGCATATATGTGCCTTATAGACTTGGAGTGTCAATTATTATGTGATTTTCATGTCTTCATGGGATGTATGATTTGATTTCATATTTTGAAGGATTTCTTACTAGTTTTCAAAAATATCTTTAAAACTAGTTTCTATTCTTCAATTGGTAGAGTTTTCAAACTATGCCTATTTACTTTCAAATCATGATTTTTGAAAACCCCTACCTTCTAAGGGCGGTTGGATGGGCGACCATGTCTTGTATACCTTATTGAATATCTTTTAAACTTGTGCATGAAAATGGTGGTAGGTATGAGTTATACACTTGATCCTTATTATTTTTCAATTGGTATCACAATTGTTATTTCATATGTTTGTATACTCAAATGTGTTTTCTATATATGGATGCCTCAGATTTCAATTCGTATATCCATATATACATGATTTTTAAATTGAAAATTCATTTTGTATACTCATGATTTTTATTACTAAGCTTGATAATGTCAGTTAGTTTTTTAATTGGTATCTTATTCAAGCATATTCATTGTTTTCATTAGTATTTCATAAAGGGGGAAAAATGTTGTTTTTAAATTGATTTTGTGTAAAATTGGTATTGGTTGAGTTTTCAATTGGTATCAATCTTCACTTTCAAATTGGTATCTTACTCCCACTCTTTATGATGAAAAGTACTTTATTTTACTATATGCTAACATTTTCAATATTGGTATCAATGATCTTAAATGGTATTATTCTCTATTTGGTATCCTTACTTTAAAATGATTTTAGTGTTTATTCAAAAATTTGGTTTTTACCTTCAATTGGTATCAATATTTTTTTTATTGGTATCAATATGTTTATCAAAAAAATTTCAATTCGCATCAAAATTTTTAAATTGGTATTAAAAATTGTTTTGTTGACTAAAGAAAAGGTTCAAATGTTTTGGTTTTACGTCTTCTCGAATTTTTTTATATGATATGACAATCGATTGTTTTTACTTCACCCCTTTGTTGATGAATTGACAAAAAGGGGGAGAGAATTTTTGAGTTTATATATGCATGTTTATATCTTGTTTATGCATATATGTTTTGTGTTAGTTTATGCACTTTATTGAATATCTTTATTGTTTATTGCTATGCATGAGTTAAGGAGGAGCTTCTATGAAGCTTATCTGTAATCCATGCATATAAAACTCCATGAGTTTTGTCATCATCAAAAAGGGGGAGATTGTTGGCCTAAAGGCCATGACTCTAATTTTGATGATGACTCATGTAGTTATAGTTTACTAATAATCTTATACTTATTTAGTTTCAGTTATCTATTAAGATCTTAGTAGGTGTGTAGCTTCAACAAAGGTGTTTTGGAGCTTACACATGTTGATTCAAGAGCTTGCGCATCAAGATCGCATCTAGCACTCGGTTAGAGTCTAGCTCTTGGATCGTGTTTGAATCGAGTCAACTTGGAGAAGGAGTTCTACAAGAAGACTTCAGTTTGTGTTGTTTAGATCTTGTGTAAGATAGATAGTGTTGATATGCTCAAGTTCACACATACAAGTTTCTATATATTTGTTTTTTCATTTAACCGATTTTGGTTTTCATATCAAAAACATAGATATAATATCTTTCATGTGTATTGGATTTTATTTATACACTCTATGCTTCAAAAGAATTTCAATATCTTATTTTTGTATCTATACACGTTTTGGAGAAAACGGTTTTTCTTTTCAAAATACAAGTTTTGGAAATTACGGTTTTTGGTTTTAAGCTTAATTTCTAAATCACAAAAATGGTTCAAAATGTTTATAATATGTGTTGAATTTTGGTCACACATATTTGTTCCTCAAAGATCTTATAAGAACTTATTTTTATGGAATCAAATATGAATTTATGGGATTTTAATTGAATCAAAAAGATAAGTTTTCAGAACCTATATACCCAGTTTTATTTGTGCTGGCGGTCGACCAGGCGGTCGACCGGACCAGGGGCTGGTCGACCGGGCCGGTCGACCAATGTGCACAAACTTATGCACGTAGCCAGCCTCTTAGGCCGGTTGCACGGTCGACCGACTGTAATACCCTTACTCTTGGGTAAGGGCGGTCGACCGGAGGTAGGCAACGGTCAAGAATTTGACTGTTGGCCGGTCGACCGGATGGTCAGAATTGACTATATTTGGCTGCCAACGGATATATTTTTTAAAAGCCTATAAATAGGACTTTCTCTTGGTTGTTTTTAACAACAAATTTAAGAGCTTTATTTTCTATCCTTCTAGAGTTTTTGCAGCAATTCAAAAGAAAGTTTTTGGGCTAAAAGTAATTGATTTTTATTTGTGTTTTGAAGGGTTCGAAATTCAAAGAAAAGAGTCTTTTGGGAATTGGTTTTTGGTTTATATTCTTGATATATATCTTGTATTTTTCTAAGAGTTTTCTTTGTAATTTTATCTTCTAATCTCTTTGATTTTTCTCACACTTGAGCTATTACATCTATCCTATCATTAGGATCTTTTTGTTGGTGCGAAATAGTGTTTGTGATCCTTTAGATCAACAAGTTGCAATTTTTGCTTTGGCTTATTGTTACCCCTCTTGTGGTGAGGTGGTTGTTGGTTTTTGCTTAGTGCCTATCCCTCTTGTGGAGAGGTGATCTTTATTTTGGCAATGGTGCCTTACCTCTTGTGTAGAGGTGGTTGTTGTTGGAGAGAGGATGTGTGTTCTCCTTGTGTTATATTACCCAAATCCTCGGTGGAGGTCCCTGTGTGAAAAGTCCTTTGTGGACGCATTAGTGAAAATCCATTTGTGTGAAGGCGGGGACGTAGAGCGGTAGCTCGAACCTCGAAACACATCTCGCCGTTTGCGTTTGATCAACTTTCTCTAAACTCTCTCTTTAATATTTAGTATTGATTCATATTGCTCATATCATATATATATGTCTGGTGTTGATTGTGTTATCATACTTGTGTTAAACCAAGAGAGCTTCACATAGCGCCTCAACTCTTATCTAAGAGGAATCTAGAGGAGATAGTCCAGAGCCCTTCACGGAAAATTCGGCTACACTCTTTGATTACACATAGTGTGTTGACTTAGATTTGAATTTCGCATCATTTCATTTTAGATTGCATTGAAATTTTAATAGATTAGCCTTACACCTATTCACCCCCTGTCACGCCCCACTTCCTAAAATACGCTGGAGCGGAGATGCGACACGAGTCGGCGACGCATATACGTAGGAAAATCCCTCACGTATACGCGCTAAGCCTTAAGTAACCTGAAACAAGCTATAAATCCCAACTATAATGAATCATGATTACTACAATATCACATATAAGCATCCGCATGATATCATATAAATAAAGACTGAAATAACAACTGAATCTGATATAACGAGAATCAGGAAATAATATGAAGGCAAAAAGATAAGAATACCGGAATCGAATAGGGAGAAGCTCCAGCTCTTCGCGAAGTGTACGGTCTCAATGAACACCTGAATAATAGAAACAAAGCGTCTAATATCTGGACGTATGAATCCAGGGTCGTCAGAAAGCGACGTGGTGAGTGTGTGTAAAAGAAAGAGCTCGTGCATATAAACAATGTGCACAGAATAGTAACAAGATAAACTGCAGATATAAGATAAATATATAACATGATAAACAAACAACTGAAGGATAACTACATAACAACATGAATGAAGATAAAAGTCAACTATCACAACTGTAAACTAACAGCTGATGTCAAGATATGTAACCTTGCATATGTCACTAATCTGATTGGTTATTATTAACCTAGCTAATGTAGTACTTAGTCGTGTCCCATACCACAGCCGTTTTCTCACATATCAAACAAATTATCGTTGTTGTAACTGCCTGCTAATGTAGTGCATGTGTTTTGGAAGAGTACCATGCATACCCGGTACCACGGTCTAACACCCCTGGCGCTGAACCAGGACAAGCCGCAAGGCTCTAATAACTGAAGACCACAGCCCTACAAGAAAAGACAACTAGTGTGGCGTCGTAATCCGGGCATAGCCCTGACAACTGAATAGGTAGCCAGTACTACCTTGGTTCCCCATGGTCGGAACTCACAACTCGGTACCATAAGAAGTCCTTCCAAAATACACGACATTCATCATCAGGCAATTACCCCTGTTCCCTGGGTTATGGTGTCTTTTTTTAACAAGAAATCAGCGTGATTTAATATGTAGTAGTAACTGATATCTCCAACAACTGCTGATGTCAATACTAGCTGATAATCTGATAACTGACAACTGAAAACTGATATCTGACAACTGAGTAACTAACAACTAATATTTGACATCTGAAATAAGATACTGGAGATATAACCACTAACACAATAGTGGTACTAACAACTGGTAACTGATACAGATACCTGACAACTAATATAAACTCTGAAGTACATCATATGATCACTAACAAATAATCTCACCAATAACTGATAAACTGATAACTACTATCTGATAACTCTGAAGTACAAGATCACGATATCGACTAGGTCACTATCACAAGTAATCAATAACTAAACATGAAGCACATGGTATATCATCGAGATCAATAAGTCAACGGAAACCGAAATCATAATGAAGTAAGGAAATCATCCTCAAATAACATATAATCTAGAATATCTACTTCTGATACTCAACATCAACAAAATATCATCTAAATAAATCTCAAATACTCAACTATAAATCCAGCTACGTCACTCCCATCTTAATGCAGATCAGGCTTCGTTATAAAGAATATAAATCTCAGATCAAATCTGACTAAAGATCAATCCAAATCACGGTCCAACTTTCCTCGCAACTAACTCCGAATCCAGAATAATAAATTACTAAATAAGAACTAGCAAGTATACTAATATCCTGGTGATCAAATATCGCGTCCAGAAATGTCTAACATCAAATCACATCTGATCTATTATCTGTGGTATCTCTAAACCATCTCATTTCGGTATAGAAACGTTATATTTACTTGTCCACAATATCCAAAAGTGTTTCAGTCAGAAATAATCAATAATTACATGAATGTCAAATCTGATAACTAATACAAATTATATCAACCTCAAGATCGAGCGAGTCAAGTCACAGTCTAAGGTGTATCACTACTAGGCCTAAACCAACAATGCCAAACTACTAACACATGAAATAACACTGATATAAGCTGATATCAACTACGTAATTAAAGTGAACAATTATAAATGTCTCATGAAGTGGTACAAGTAATCAAATTGGAAGAATATAACAAAAGTCACATGAAATGATAAGTATAACATGTAAACGCATACCGATAATGGTAAATAAGGAAATGCACAAGAACGAACACTCACATGAAATGACGCAGTTTCGGAACCGAATCGTCATCTGGTCTTCACTGCACGATCCAGTACTGATCTATGGATCATCCCATGGATCGGTCTTCGAATCACCATTGTATCAGTTCCACAATAAGCACGAATCTGAATCGGGTATGGGTCTCTTGTAGCTGGGTTCGGATCTCACCGAACAAGTCCGAAACGCTGTAGCACGTGACCAACACATACATATAAACATAAATATAAAATTAACATCCACACATGCACACGGACACATACGTGTATACCCACACACGTACATATACAAGCATACACAACAATACATATATATAAACATGCCTATACATTCATACATACACATCCATCACCTACTTAACCATGCGCACCCATAACCAAACTCACGCACATATCCATGTCCATGCACACATATATATACTTTCAAATAATTACAACACTACCCTATGCAAACATTATATAATATGAAATGGGAAAGAAATAGAAAGAGAGAGGGGAATTACTCAAGCCCCGGGGTGACTTGCGGCGCACCGTCGGAGGCTTTGGCGGAGGCGTCGGGAGCCGCGGAGGATGTCATTGGATAGAAGATATCGCCGTGAAGGGCGTGGGTAAGTTCGCGCTCGCCTACGGTGATCCACGGCGACCCACAGGGAGCCAGAAAATGGCTTCCCATACACAATGAAATACACATGAATTAATACACTCATAACTAAGTTTCCCCACACATAAATATTTTCTCAGTATCTAAATAAATACACAACACAGTGCACATATAAAAACATGAACATAGATGGAAAGAGAGAGACTCACATATGGGAGAATACTGCTCGGCCATGGCGAGCAAGGAGGAAGGCATAATAGAATGCCGATGACTAAGCGAGAGGTCGCGGCGCTGCCATGACACAGCTGGGCTCGCCAGAGAAGTGCTCGAGGAGATCGGGGAGCACAGAGCGTCACGGAGGCTCGCCGGGGGTCAGGGGATGCGCTAAGGCTGCTGTTGCTGCGCTGGTGTGCTGCTGCTGTTGCCTGCTGCCTGGTTGTGCACCGGCCATGGGAGGAGGGAGATCCGGTGTTGCCAAGGAGGAGGCTGCGGATCAAGGGGGTTGTCGAGCTCGGCCATTGGCTGCTGTGGAAGATGCGGCAATGGGGGTTGCTCTCGGGTATTGATGGCGCACCCAAGGGAAAGGGAGATGGCGGCTGTGGTATAGGAATAAGGAGATGATTATGAAGGGGGGATTAGGTTAATGTGATGGTTTAAATAGAATTTAGATTAATGGATAAAAGGTTATTGGGTATGGATATCGGGTACGGGCTATAGGTAAAGGAAAAATGGATTTAAGATAGAAAGGAATAGAAAATAAGAGAATATGGAAGTGGGCTAGATAGGATGTGTTAGGCTATAATGAAAATGAAGAAATATTAATAATAATAAGAATAATAACAATACTAATAATATTAAGAATACTAATAACAACAACAATAATACAAATAATAATACCAACTACTACTAATAATGATTAGTAAAGATAATAATAATAATGGTTAACAACAACAGTAATAATTAGTAGTAACAATAATAATAACAACAAAACTAATAATAATAATGCTAATAATTACTATTTATCAAAATAAAATAATAATAATAGTAACAATTTCTACCTATATCAACAATTAATATTAATAATATTTTAAAGACATATAGGTATTTAATTTCTCAAGATAATTTGTAAATCTAATATGAAAATAATCACAAGAAGGGGAACAATAAATTAAGTTGATTAATAAAAATAATAAAATAATTAGTAAAACAAAATAAATATTAGAGAAATAAAAATACAATATTTCTATCTAGGGATATTACACCCCCCTCTAGATGTAATTTTATAGAGTACGTCCGAGACCTAAACGCACTCTCGGTAGCTACCACAAAACCCATAAAGATGCAAGGCTAAGACCTATTGGGTAGCTAACCCGGGGTGGGCAAAATGTTGGCCCAAGGTTACAATCACCCGATTTTATAGTTTTGATGATAACAAAATATATGTAGTTATTTGTACTAATTAAGTTCAGGTGGCTAAGTTTCTTTTAGGGTTCTAAGGATTCAAGGAGTTTTTTCCTCTAAAGGAAGGTGTTGAAAACTCAAGAAGACTCATATACAAGATCAGAACTCAGTACACTCAAACGATGCAAATAGTGAAGCCCGATTGAAGATCTTGTAGTTACCTAGACCCTTATAAGATTTTAGTACGTTAAAGAGTGGAATATGACAAAAGTGTTCAAGAAGATACACACGTAAAAATACACGTTTTCAAAATATACAAGTTTTGGGTAGTAATGGCTTTGTCGCATGTTGGTATTAATACATGTTTCATAATTTTTCTAAATTTTATATCAAGTTTAGAACATGTATTTTCTTCCTTATACTATGCTACATAACCTCAAACCAATACAAAATATTTTAAAAATTGTTTAAAGTTCAAAATTTTGTTTTTACACTATTTCAGGCCAGAACGGTCGACCAGCGGTCGACCGTTGCTGTTACAGGCCAGAACGGTCGACCGGCCGATCGACTGTTGCTGTTACAAGCCTTCAATGAAGGTATACATGATTGATATGTCTAATTTACAATACAATGCCACATGTTTGAATGCTTTCAATGAAGACTCTTGGTTATGGCATAGGAGACTAGGCCATATTTCTTTTGAACAACTATCTAGAATCAACAACAAGGAAGTGGTGAAAGATATTCCTTATTTGAAATTTGAAAAGAATCGCATTTGCGATGTGTGCCAACTTGGAAAATAAACAAAGTCCTCTTTCAAATCTATCAAGGATATCATGACATCAAGACCTTTAGAGTTAATTCATATGGATTTGTTTGGTCCTATTAAAACCAAAAGTCTAAGTGGGAATCATTTTGCTTTTGTATTGGTTGATGATTTTTCTCTTTTTACTTAGGTTTTCTTTTTAGAACATAAAAATCAAGCCTTTTTCACATTTTCAAATGTTTAGAAAAAGAGTTGAAAAGGAAAAAGATTTTCCAATTTTACGCTTAAGGAGTGATAGAGGTAGTGAAGTCATTAACCAATCCTTCATCACTTATTGCGAGGAATATGGAATTAAACATGAATTATTTTGTCCTAGAACTCCACAACAAAATGGAGTAGTTGAGAGGAAAAATCGAACATTAGAAGAAATGGCTAGGAATATGATAAATGAATACGGTCTCCCTCAATACCTATGGGTCGAGGCCGTAAACACATCATGTTACATATCAAATAGGATTTACTTTGCAAAAACACTTTTAAAACTTCTTTCGAAATTTACTATTCAAGAGAACCAAATGTTTCTTATTTTAAAGTTTTTGGTTGTAAATATTTTATTTTAAATACTAAAGATAATTTAGGTAAGTTTGATGCAAAATCTTATCAAGCTATTTTTGTTGGATATTCTAACACTAGTAAAGGCCATAGAGTCTTCAATAAATCTACTATGACTATTGAAAAATCTATATATGTAAAATTTGAGGAATCTAATGTTTTTATGGAGAATGTTATAAAAATAGACTCCTTAGGTGAAGACACGGAGAGGATACCTTAAGGACTCACCTATACAAAAAGACAAGCCAAAGATTGGTACGCAAAATGAAGTTCAAGAAGTTGAAATGAAGCCAACCATAATCACTTCCAAAGGATTGGAGATTCACTTCATATCATCCCAAGGATCTCATTATAGGTGATGTATCAAAAGGGGTAACTACTCGTTCCAAGCTCCATGATCTTTGTGGCCATTATGCTTTTATTTCTCATTTTAAACCAAAGAACATCCTCGAAGCTGAGGGCGACTCATATTGGTTGCGTGTCATGCAAGAAGAGCTCAATCAATTTGAGCGCAATCAAGTTTGGCATCTTGTCCCTATACCTCATGATAGACTAACAATTGGCACTAAATGGATTTTTAGGAACAAGTTGGATGAGTTGGGAAATATTGTTAGGAATAAAGCTAGGTTAATGGCCTAAGGTTACACCCAAATCGAAGGTATCAATTTTGAGGAAACCTTTGCACCCGTAGCTCGGCTTGAAGCCATACGGATAACACTTGATTTTGCCTTCTATAAAGATTTCAAACTATTTCGAATGGATGTCAAAAGCGCATTTTTTAAATGGTTTTATTGAAGAGGAGGTGTATGTTGAACAACCCCCTGGGTTTGTTGATCCTACACATCCGGATTATGTTTTCAAACTAGACAAATCTTTATATGGTTTAAAACAAGCTCATAGAGCTTGGTATGGAAGACTTCATCATTTCTTATTTCTAATGGTTTTGTTAAAGGAAAAATAGATACCACTTTGTTTACTAAATATATTGATAAAGATATTCTTATTATTCAAATATATGTTGATGATATTATATTTGGATCTACTAATGAAAAACTTTGCAAAGATTTTGAATCATGTATGAAGGATGAGTTTGAGATGTCTATGATGGTCGAACTTAACTACTTCCTTGGACTCCAAATCAAGCAAAGAAGTGATGAGATTTTTATAAATCAAGCTAAATACACGAAAGAACTCATCACGAAATTTAGGCTTGAAGGGGCAAAGACAAGCAAAACTCCTATGGCTACCACAACAAAACTTGACAAGGATGAACAAGGTATAAATGTAGACATTAAACTCTATCGTAGTATGATTGGTAGTCTATTATATTTA
The DNA here is from genome assembly GCA_038442645.1 of Agave tequilana. Classification (NCBI taxonomy): domain Eukaryota; kingdom Viridiplantae; phylum Streptophyta; class Magnoliopsida; order Asparagales; family Asparagaceae; genus Agave; species Agave tequilana. Next base: position 191,374 of record JAVJIF010004884.1, read on the forward strand.
ACGGCTAGTAAGCCGGATATTATGTTTAGTGTTTGTTTATGTGCTAGATTCCAATCTTGTCCTAAAGAGTCTCATTTGATTGCAATAAAACGCATTATTAGATATCTTAAGGGCACTATTGGAATGGGTTTGTGGTATCCGAAAGCTGGATAATTTTTCATGATGAGTTTTTTAGATGCTGACTATGCGGGTTGTAGAGTGGATAGGAAGAGTACAAGTGGAACCTGTCAGTTTCTAGGAAATTGCCTTGTTTCATGGTCTTTCAAGAAGTAAAATTCTATAGCCCTCTCAACCGCTGAGGTGGAGTATGTGGCGACTGGGGCTTGTTGTGCACAAGTCCTTTAGATGAAACATACTCTCCTTGACTATGATTTGCAATATAATCATATTAAGATATTTTGTGATAATACTAACACTATTCATATGACTAAAAATGTAAATCAACATAGTAAGACAAAGTACATATAAATTCGATATCACTTCCTTAGAGATCATTATGAGAAAGGTGATATTGAAATTGATTATATTTCCACTGATTTTCAACTTGCGAATATGTTTACCAAACCTCTACATAATAATAGATTTTCATTTATTTGTAGTGAATTAAATGTTTGTATTATGGATTCATGAGTTATTGCAAATACTCTTCAAAATGTTTGTATTATGGATTCATTTGTTGGCTTAACCCTTTTTGAAGCATGGCAAAAAGGGGGAGAAATATTTTAAGTTATTATTCTTTACCATGCACATTTGTAAAGTTCATTTGCAAAGTTTATTTCTTTTATATATACATTGCATGACTTGCTCAAATTAAATTTAAGTCAAAATGTTTCTTTTCTTATTCTTGATAGATAGCATAATTTGAGGGGGAGCTATTCAAGCTCTTTCACATTTTTTAAAATAACTCATATGTTTTGTCATCATCAAAAGGGGGGAGACTGTTGGCCCAAGGTTACATTCACCCGGTTTTATGATTTTGATGATAACAAAATATATGTAGTTATTTGTACTAATTAAGTTCAAGTGGTTAAGTTTATTTCAGGGTTCTAAGGATTCAAGGAGTTTCTTCCTCTAAAGGAAGGTGTTGAAGACTCAAGAAGACTCATATACGGGATCAGAACTCAGTACACTCAAACGATGCAAGATTGGGCCGGTCGATCGACTGAAAGAGCCTTGCTCTCTGTTTGGGCCGGTCGACCGAAAGTTAAGGAATTCCTTTTTAATAGACACCGGTCGACCGGAGTCAACGGCTATTTTCCAAGTGACGTGCCAGTCGACCGGCCGGTCGAGCGGCAGTCGTCCAAGTTGGCATAACGGTTACATTTTGAATTTGTTTTGATTTTAATAAGTTCCAATGGTCATTTTTGATTTCTAAGTGGTCAAACTCACCCCAAATGACCTGACATTACTTATGAATGTTATTCATCCTTTGCTTATAAATAGAGGTCATGGGTTTTGATTTTTAACAAGAAAATATCCAAGTTTTCAAGAGTTTTCAAGAAAGAAGTGTTTTATAGCTTTCTATTTCAAAGTTCTTCATTTTCCAAAGCTTTTTCAGTTGATTTTAAGTCTTCTAAATCTCCTCAACTGAATTTCTTCTCTCACTTAGCTTCTTGAGCCTCAATTCATATTCCACTCTATAAGAAATTGTAAGAGAGTGTTTGTGGTCTTGCAAGATCACCAAATGCCTTGTATTTTATTGGCTTGTGGTTCCTCTTGTGTAGAGGATAGAGTTGTTGGAGTTGGGTACTCCGGTCTTGAGTAGACCAAGTTGTAATCCCTTTGGAGTAAGGTTCCTTTGTGGAAGTTCCCCTAGTGGATATAGTGAAAATCCTTCATAGTGGTGAAGGCGGGGACGTAGAGCTGTGGCTCGAACCTCGAAACAAATTCTTTTTTGTTTACGTTTGATTTTATCTTGCCCCTTATTGCTTTACATTTATATACTTGTGATATTATTTGTCTTGCTTTTCATTATAGCATTCATTCCATCTTCTTGCATTTTCAGTCTATACTCATATCAACAAGGAAGCAATTAAGCACCTCAACTTATTATCTAGAGGAATCTAAGAGGAGAAATTCTAGAGCCCTTCACCGAGAATTCGGCTTCAATTCTTATTTTGAGTGACCGCTTGCATAATATATCTTAACTAGTTTTAAAAGTACATTTGATTAGCATAACACCTATTCACCCCCTCTAGGTGTTTTTCAAGAAACCCAAAATCGGTACAGGGGTACCTACACTGTTAGTACCACACATGCATAAATATGATGTCATCTGCACTATTACAAGTATTACAGTACATCACTCCAATACAAGTCAAGACATATCCAAAGAATACAACACACCTACACCCGTACAATCACACTAGACTGATACAAGATATAACACAATACAAAATCTAATACAAGCCCAATAATGCAAGGAAAATCACTTGTCTAAAACAAAAATATCAAAACATCGCGCCCGAGCTCCTGAGCGAGGAAAATCATGAAGCTAGAGAAGGAGAGGGGGCTTGGCCCCTTGGTGGCCACCGGCCCTAGGGAGGTGCACCGACCTCCTAGGGAGGCTAAGAAGGTGGCCGGCCTAGGGGAGAAAGGAGAGGGAGAGTAGAAGAGAGTGGTGATGGAGATGGTGTTTGTAGTTGGTGGTGTTGGAGGAGTTGGATTTTGAAGGAGAAATGAAAAGAAAGTTGAAGGAGTTGATAATGATGGTAATGTTGGAGGTTGAAATAGGGGTGATATGGAAGCGGTGTTGTGATGATGAGAGTGGAGATGATGGTGATGGGGAGGGAAATAGAAGAGGTGGTGGTGAAGATGGAGGATTTGTAGTGGTAGTGGTGATGTTAAAGATAGTGAAGTTGTCGCCGAAATAGTCACCGGAATGGTCAACGGAGATGTCATCAGAGTAGAGGAGGCCGACCCTAGGCTTAGGGTACTGGCGGGCCTAGGTGGAGTGATTGGAGTTCATTTTTGTATCATTTTCCACTTCCATATCATGCTTTATATAAAGAAAAATAAGATTTTTTATTGCTTTTTTCTCTTTTTTCAGGTCCACCATTAATGGAGATGAAGCCCATAAACAAGGAATTTTTAAGGAATTAAGGGATTAATTAAAGAGCCCAAAAGAAGAAGCCCAAAGGAGAAGCCTAGGTCTGGATTCGTCCACGGATATTCCCTACTTTCTAGAAGGTCCAGCAAGGCATACGGACGCTAACAGAACCGCAACAAAATTCGTTGGCGCAACGGCCAAGATTCTGCCGCGGAAACGTGGCTCTGGCCGCGAAAACGCGGCAAGCATCGGGCCGTTGAGCCAGCGTTTAATCCTACGGCTGAGATTTGAGGGCCTCATCCCCTGGAGCCTATAAATAGACCCCTAGGGCCTCTGTAAAAAGGGAGGAGAGAACAGCTTTGTATTTTTGAGAGAATTGTAGGGATTTTATCTAGCTTTCTTTAGTTGCTCTTGTAATCTTCTTTCTCCTTCTAGAATTCAGCAAAGAAAGAGAGAGTGAGAGATCTTGTAATTGGAGAGGTGACAACTCAAATGCAAGAATTGATCCTTCTTTCTTCTCATCTTTACTCATTCTAGTGCTTTACTTTCTTCAAACTTTTATTACTATTGCATCTTCTTCTACCATGAATTGTTGTGTGCTTTTTACTTCAATGTCTAGCTAACTTTCAAACATGACTAGCTAACCTCTAACTTTACTAACTACTAACTCTTGGGTGATTGCTAATTCATGTGATTCATTGGATGCTTTATTGTAGTCTTGTAATTTCAAGTCTCTATTATCACCAATGAAGATGAGTTACTTTAATTCTTGGCAAATGCTTGTTTTCATTCCATATGATTCATGTGAGCCTCATTTAGAGCCTTGTCTTTAGAACAAGTGCCTTGATGGAACATGGAGATGGAGCACCTAACTATGCTATTGATTAGTAGTACAACTTTCTTACTTCAATGCTAGCTCGAGTATGGCTTTGATGGACTAATGAATCTTGTATCTTCTTCCTTAGCATATCCTTGAGTGACTATCCTTAATTCCACCACTGAAAATCTCTCTCGGGAGCCGATGAATCAATGAGGCTACAAGACAAGCCGAGAAGATCACTCATCCTCTACATGGGAAAATATTTTGACCAAACAAGCAAGACAAACCTTTGCCGATGAATCAACATGAGGCATGCATCACCCTATGAGATTAGTAAGTTAGTAAATTAGAAGAGTTAGCTAGTCATGATTTTTCTCTCTAAAGTCTTTCAAAGTTTCCTTTCTTAAAGTTCTCTTTTCAAGCTACATCCAAGTTCATTTCACTTTCCTTTCCATCCTTTTCCTTTTTATGCAACAAAATCACCAAAGAATTTTTCATCTACTTTCTATGTCATTTTGTTTTTCTTGAACATAGAAGAACTTTCGTTTTCTTTCTTAAAACAAACTCAATTTTCAAAACCGTGAATGCTTCTATCGTAAACTCTCCCTGTGGATCGACACGTATTAGCTTATGCTACGACGGTGATTCAGAAGGAGTAAAGAAAATCCGTGCATACATTCGGAGTTTTTGAACATCAACATAAGAGCATCGAAGGTTGACTCTAAACCCTCTCTCTCTGAATACTAGTAAACCACTACTTCCGAACAAAATTTTTGGCGTCGTTGCCGAGGAAAGTAAAGGTTTTTATTTGAGTTTTAGAACTAAACGAATTTTCTTCTCTGTTGCAGGTTACAGGTTAGGGAAACAGGAAACAAAGCACTGTAGTAACATATAAGTGGTCTTGGGCCTCTGCTCAAGAAAGCAGAGACCAAGTGCCCTCTGATTTGCCGCGTTTTCTCGGCCAAAGCCGTGGATCCGCGGCAAAGAGGAGTTGACTACTAACTGATTTTGTGCAGGGTTGCTTGCTTTGAAAAAACATAGCTGCTGCAAATCTTATTTCTTGTATGCTCTCACCAGGATCCTGCTAATAACTCAACAGTAAAACATTTGTTGAAAAGTTTAAAAATTGATTAGACGTTTATATTTTTAGGCATGTGTCTTTTCAATTCATTTACTTTACTGTTGAAGAGTGCTGGAGCAAGGTACGTTTGCATTGCATTTAGAATAAGACTCACTTCTTGGTTGATTTACATCGCTTTGAGTGAACCTTGTTTGCATATATATTGTACACTTACAAAAAATTGATCTAAAGGGTACCACCCAATAAACAAGATAAGGTGGAAATTTCATCACCCTTTCCTTGGCCCAAAAATCATCATCCAAGCACTCACAATCCCAAGCTTTTTAATAAAATTTGATATACGTTGGCCCTAGGGACATCCGGACTCAGTAGGAGATCAGCTGAAGATGGAAATTGTTTTTGATTCATACTCCAGTCAAATCAGTGTCTAAGGTTGGGGATTAAGAGGTTACGCCTCGAAGATACCGTGATTTGGCGTAATTAAGGCCCGTTGCTCAAGCACGGATACCTCCCACCGTATTTTGCCCCTACCTAGCTGATTAACTGTGGTTTGACTCGAGCAATAACCTTCTTTGGTTCATCGAACAGTTAGGAGTCGTCTAGGTCCAGGTATCCTAGATAGCTTGTGATTGCCTTTTCTTTTCTTGTTTGTTATTTTCCTTTTCTTCGCTTGTGTGATCGGTGAACGTTGTCTGTGATTGTGCATGCAAGAGTGGTACAGGGATCCAAATTCTGCAAGACTTGTTAGGATTTCTACACTTGCACAAACACCACCTCCTGATACAATCCCAATTATGGCCAACAATACTTCTCTTCAAGACAAGTTCTACCCCATTCGCACTTCACTTCCATCATGCATTCTTTTACCTGTGACCAATGGAGATAACTTTGATCTTAAGCCACAATTCATAAATACACTCCCGCGGTTTCATGGCCTAGAGTCCGAGGATGCATATTTCTTCATTCATGAGTTTGAAGAAGTATGTGTGATAATGAAAATTTCTCAATTAACTGAGGACGCTGTTAGATTAAGGTTCATACCCTTCGCGCTTAAGGATATAGCTAAGAAATGGCTATATAATCTTCCTGCCAGTTCTGTCTCTTCATGGGATGATTTTGTAAAAGTCTTTCTTAAGAAGTTCTATCCCATTCATAAGACAGCCCTCATGAGAAAAAATATTATGCAGTTCAAGCAGGAATCTAATAAACCATTCTGGAAATATTTCGAACGATTCAAAGACTTACTAACCCTATGTCCTCATCACGGCATAGAGAAGTGGCGGCAGTATCAAATTCTCTATGACGGACTTGATTATCAAACCAAGACACTCCTTGAAACCATGTGCCAAGGGAAATTTTTAAAGAAAGATGAGAATCAGGGTTGGGACCTCTTTGAAGCCTTAGCCGAAAAAATAATTCAGTGGGAGTCATGCCCAGAAAAACCCAGTCCCACCACTTTCAGAACTGGTATGCATTCGATTGAATCCTCCATAGCTGCCGAGGCAAAAATAACACAATTGATGAAGAGGATAGAACTGCTTGAAGCTAGGGAACCTATTGCTGTGAACCAAGTCAACCCACCACCTGTGGTCAACCCGGGTTGTACCTATTGCCATGATCTTAACCATTTGTTCGAAGAGTGTCCTGTTTACCAGTCTCAAATGTATCAGGAAAATACGAATGGAGCATACACCAGACCTAACTACAATCCATACTCCAAAACATACAATCCGGGATGGGGAAACCATCCAAACTTTTCCTAGAGTCAGTCTGGTCCTGAGCAACCAAGGCAACCATTCTCACATCAAAATCCTGCTCAGTCTCATCAACCCAGTTTCCACCAGAATCCACCAAATTTTCACTCATACCAGAATCCACCAAATTTCCAATCATATCAGAATCTACCACATTTTCAAACAAACTTCCAGCCCACATATCAGCAACATCAACCACAAAATCATCCAGACAAAAGAATGTCAGATTTGGAAAAAATGATCGAAACCCTATCCAAAACCCAGGCTTCAATGATGACCTACCTCCATCAGGATATGAATAAGATACAGGTCCAGATAGGTCAATTGGCTAATTCTTTGAATGAAAGACAAAAAGGAATGCTACCAAGTCAGCCATTGCCCAATCCAAAAAATCACTTCCCTCTACATGAAGTTGAAGACATGGACCCCATCAATGCAACACTGTTCAAATTCTGAGATCTGGAAAGCGGGTAGATAATAATGTTTCCAATCAACCCACCAAATCAGTGTCAAAATCAACACCTCCTATTCCAGTACAACCAACTCAAGACAATCCATCTTCAAGTTCACAACCATCAACTTCCAAATCCAATGAAAAGAAAAGACAAATGAGCAACCATACAAGCCTATTGTACCATTTTCAAATAGGCTAGCAAACCAAAAACTGAATGCTCATATGGAGGAGATAAGAGAAATGTTTAATCAGGTCCAAATCAATGTACCTCTTCTTGATGCCATACAACAAGTCCCATCATATGCCAAATTTTTAAAAGAAATGTGCACCAAGAAGAGGAAAGCAAATGTCCCAAAGAAGGTCTTCCTAGCTTCAAACATAAGTGAGTTGCTCACTGGGCCAATTCCTGTGAAATATAAGGACCCAGGGAGCCCAACCATTTCTTGTATTATAGGACAGACCACTATCAATAGGGCATTACTTGATTTAGGAGCCAGCATCAATCTTCTTCCCTTTTCTGTGTATCAGCAACTTGGGTTAGGCGACCTCCGTCCAACAAAGTTACTATACAACTGGCTGATCGCTCTGTAAAGATTCCCAAGGGGGAGATTACAGATGTTTTAATACGGGTCGGGGAATTCATTTACCCCGTAGACTTCATTGTTCTAGAGACGCAACTCGTACATAATCACAGAGCTCAGACACCTGTCATTCTCGGACGCCCTTTCTAGCCACTGCAAATGCTATCATCAACTGTAGGAATGGCTCGATGCGTCTAACTTTTGGAGATATGACAAAAGAGGTGAATGTTTTCCACCTGGGAAAACAACCTCGAGATTTGGATAATGAGTCATTTGAAGTGAACTTAATTGAAGGTTTAACAAGTGAACATAACATGGAGGTTGAATATGAGTCCGTTGAAAAATTTGAGTTGGAGTCTGATGACTTCAACCTTGATCAGATTGTTGACTCCACTGTAGAATGGGCCACTAATACCACCCCTATTCTTCCCTTGCACCAAGAACAACCATTGATAGATCCTGTCCCGTCTTCTGAACTTAAGGTTCTTCCCAACCATCTTAAGTACCAGTACTTGGATGAGAAAGAGTCTTTTCCCATGATCATTGCATCCCATCTCACGAAACAAGAAGAAGAGGATCTTCTTACAGTGTTAAGAGAAAATCGAGAAGCCATTGGTTGGACCATGGCTGACATAAAGGGGATTAGTCCTTCCATAGTACAACACCGGATTCATTTGACGGAGGATGCTAAACCAAAACGTGACCCACAGCGTAGACTGAACCCAATCATGCAGGAGGCTGTTAGAGCTGAGATTTTGAAGCTGTTAGACAATGGGATTATCTATCTCATATCCGATAGCCAATGGGTAAGTCCAGTCCACGCTTTGCCAAAGAAAGCAGGATTTACCGTTGTAGAAAATGATAAGAAAGAATTGGTACAAACACGACTTCCTACGAAGATTCGAGTTTGTATCGATTACCGAAACTTGAACATTGCCACACGTAAAGACCACTTTCCCCTTCCGTTCATTGACCAAATGCTCGAGAGACTAGCGGGACATGAGTACCACTGTTTCCTGGATGGATATTCAAGATATAATCAAATCCCTATCGCTCCCGAGGATCAAGACAAAACCACCTTCACCTGTCCCTTTGGAACATTTGCATACCGAAGAATGCCCTTCGGCCTATGCAATGCTCCCGCAACGTTTCAACGTTGCATGCTGAGTCTTTTTTCAGACATGGTGGAGAAATTCTTGGAGATTTTCATGGATGATTTTTCGATTTATGGCGATTCCTTCGAATAATGCTTGTACCATCTTAAGCTGGTTTTACAACGATGCATGGAGAAAAACTTGACACTCAACTGGGAGAAGTGTCACTTTATGGTCAAGCAAGGAATCGTTCTTGGGCACGAAGTTTCAAATAAAGGAATTGAGGTTGATAAGTCTAAAGTGGAAGTAATAACAAAGCTCCCTGAGCCAACATGCTTAAAAGACATTAGATCATTTTTAGGGCACGCCGGTTTCTATAGACGATTCATTCAAGGGTTTAGCAAAATTGCTAGACCTTTGACAAATCTCTTAGGAAAAGATGCACCCTTTAAATTCGATGAAGAATGTTTACAAGCCTGGGAGGAGCTTAAGTGTAGACTTGTCTCAGCGCCGATAATTTCTGCGCCAGATTGGACTAAGCCATTCGAGATTATGTGTGATGCCTCGGATTATGCTATCGGCGCTGTTCTAGGGTAGCGTATTGATACTAGGCAACACGTAATCTACTATGCTAGTAGGACTCTGAATGAAGCCCAACTCAATTACACAACTACTGAAAAGGAATTTTTAGCTGTTGTGTTTGCGTTGGAAAAATTTCGTCAATACCTACTAGGGTCCAGGACAACTATTTTCACCGATCACTCCGTCCTTAAATACTTAATGCAAAAGAAGGATGCAAAGGCAAGACTTATTCGATGGATACTTCTTTTACAAGAGTTTGATTTGGAAATCAAGGATAAAAAGGGTGTTGAGAATGTGGTAGCCGATCACCTGTCAAGAATCCCCAATGCACCAAAAGAGACAATACCAATAAATGACAATTTCCCTGACGAACACATTTTTACAATGTGTAAAGAGCCCCGGTATGCTGATATAGCGAATTTCCTTGCGACCGGGTGAACACCTTCTGATTGGTCAGGTCAGGACAAACACTGCTTCATGAGTCAAATGCGGTTTTTCTTTTGGGATGAACAGTATTTATTCAAATATTGTCCTGACCAGATAATACGAAGGTGCCTTCCTGAGGATGAACATCAGAGTGTCTTGACATTTTGTCACAAGTTAGCTTGCGATGGACATTTTGGTCCACGAAAAACTGCTGAGAAAGTACTTCAGAGTGGATTCTACTGGCCCACTCTCTTTAAAGACGGGTATACAATCTGCAAGCTTTGTGACAGATGCCAAATGACGGGTCGAATCACGCGGAAAGACATGATGCCCCTTACACCCATCTTGGAGGTCAAAATTTTTGATTTGTGGGGCATTGACTTTATTAGACCCTTTCCTCTGTCCTATGGCAACCAATACATTTTGGTGGCTGTAGATTATGTTTCCAAATGGGCTGAAGCAATTCCAACAAGGACAAATGACAACCAAGTTGTCATCAAGTTCTTACGGGAAAATATCATCTCACGCTTCGGAGCCCCCCGTGCGATAATTAGTGATAATGGGAGTCATTTCTGCAATCGGGCTTTTGAAGCTCTAATGCGCAAATACTCTATTTCTTACAAATTATCCACGGTATATCATCCTCAGACTAATGGGCAAGTGGAAGTCACCAATAGACAAATCAAACTCATATTGGAGAAAACCGTTGGACAGAATCGTAAGGATTGGTCCATCAAACTCACTGATGCCTTATGTGCATATAGAACCGCTTACAAGACTGTCCTCGGTATGTCTCCATATCGAGTTGTATCTGGAAAACCCTGCCACTTGCCTGTGGAGTTAGAACACCGAGCTATGTGGGCATTAAAGCAGCTGAACTTGGACTTGGACAAAGCCGGTGCTTTGAGAAAATTACAAATATCCGAACTAGAAGAGCTGAGAAATGAGGCATATGACAACGCTGGGATAGCAAAACACAGAACTAAGCTCTTCCACGATAAATCAATTCATCAGAAAAAATTTTTCTCAGGACAAAAGGTTCTATTATATAACTCAAGACTCCACCTCTTCCCTGGTAAATTGAAAACCAGGTGGTCAGGACCATACATTGTTCAAAAGGTCTTCTCTCATGGTGCTATTGAAATTTTTTATCCAACAAATGGCAATACTTTCACTGTCAACGGTCAACGCCTGAAGCCATTTTTTTACCACTGAGTTCGAGTCACAAGATGTTCATGAACTGGGTCTTTGTGACCCAGTCTACATGTGACCATTTCATTTGTACATTTTCCCAGTACTCCCTGCATATCATTTTGGGACCCCTTTTGTAAATAATAAAAATAAAAATAAAAAAATTATAAAAGAAAAAATATATAAAAATGTAATAACTACAAATAAGTGGCCTTTGGTGCTAAATGGCACCAAGAATTTCTTTCTCTTCATGAATTCCTTTTAAATCACCCTAGGGTTGTAAATACCTAAATCAAACTAGGGTAATTTTGGGAATTCATCTCTCTCAGCTAGCTATAAATATCCTCTACCCCGAGTCTCTTCCCTCACCCTAGATCGCAACTCAGATCTGAAACACCCCACTCCAGCGCCGCCCCTCAATTTTTTTCTCCACCTCTGCCTCCTCTTCTCTGCCGCGTTTTCTCAGCAAACGCCGCGCTTCCGTGGCCATCTGAGCCTCCCTGGAGCGTCGCCAAGTTCTGTTACAGTCGCGGCTCTTTGCACTAGTCCGATCCAGTGCCCGATCATCTGATTCCCCTGCAGAGTGCCCTCTGCAAATTGGAATTTGTTTCCCCCCACGTAGTCCGGGGGTGGTTTGCATTCTAATTCTCTAAACTCTTGCATTGCTTTACATCCTTTAGCATGGCACCATCACTATTTGCAGAGAAAGATTATTCAAGAATTTTTAGTGATGTTAATGGGTATGGGCATATTTTTCTAGATCGAATCCGTGCTTGGGATTGGTATGCTCTAGTGTATGATAATTCTGATCGAGAAGCATATTATTGTCCTGAATTAGTTAAATCATTTTACACTTCCGTCAATCATGCTTCGGTGAATTTAGACACGTACTAATTCGCGGTTCATATGCCCCTGGGTGACATCTTTATCACACTTCCTCTACTAGAGGAACACTCACGTCCCCTGTTACCCACAACACAGCGACCCCCTTCCTCTCATTGATTACATGTCCATCATGGGGGCTCGCTGTACAGAGCAGGACCGAGGGCTCAAAGCCAGTACCACTTTTCGAAATGTGCATTGCGTTGGTCGATGGATTCAACGCAATATTCTAGGACTGGACCACACAACTTCATTAAACAGGTCTGTGCTGCAAATAATACATGACCTCATGACTCGGCAGCACACGGTCTGCCTTAACAAGACCATCTTCCATTGTATCATTGCCAATTCCTTACGCACACGTGGTGCTAAGTATTCACCCCCTATTCTGATTACTCGTCTATGTAGGACTTTCCTACCGGATGATGTGTTTGACGCATATGACAGGGTATTCATAGCACACGAGAGGGCCACTAGTGCCTATAATAGTTGTCTTCATGCGGTCTGGACTCCTAGTGTCCAGTCCGAAGATGTGCCAGTGGAGTCCTCTTCAGAGGAAAGTTTCGAGGAAGAGGATGAGCCAGCCTTTTGGCGACAGGGCCCCCCTGCAGAGTCACATGCCTTCATGTTCACCATTTGGCGGGGCATGAAGAAAATATTCGGGGACAAATTCGATTGAGAAAACAGGTTGAGGAGCAGACGTCTCGATTAGACCGTATTGAGGAAGGTCTTAGGCGTTCACAGTCGGCTGGACCCAGCACCACCGCTGGTCCAAAACGACGACGAGGGTGACACTGTTTCTTTACCTATTTCATGCATACTTTATCTTGCATACATTGGGGACAATGCATGAGATAGGTATAGGGGGTAGATACTAACTTAAGATTTTTTATTTTCTTTTTAGGATTTTTCATTTTCTTTAGATTTTTCATTTTCTTTTTAGGATTTTTCATTTTCTTTTTAGGATTTTTCATTTTCTTTAGATTTTTCATTTTCTTTTTAGAAAAACCATTTTAAAAAAAGACAAAAAAAAGAGAAATTTTGATCCATTTTTTTAAAAGAATCAAACTTGATCTTAGGAATTAAGGATACTCTAAACTATGATTTCTTAATATAAGTTGAAAAGAGGAGTTTTGTTGGATTTTTAGGTTAAGAAAAAAGGATAAGAAAGATAGCTAGATTTTAATTCTCTCTTTAGTATTATATACATTAAACATATTGAGGGATTAATCAAAGACTTAGTGATTCTATTTACACATATATATAAAAAATATATATATACATAAATAAATAAATAAATAAAATAATTACTTAACCACTAATTAAGCTGGTTAGTTGTGCCTTAAGAAGCATGGCCAGTCACGCCTAAAGGTGGTTAAGTCCTTAGCATTCGTGACCTAGTTTACTCGAGTCCTTGAACCTTAGGGATGTATCTTCATCTGGTGCCCTAAGACCGACTGGTTTGGGAGTCATCGGTAAAAGGCTCGCTACATGGGTAAATTAGAAAGCCTAAGGAGCTAAGGAGGTGTAAATAAATAAATAAATAAGTAAATAAAAAAAAGAAAAAAAAAGAAAAAAATTGTATATATTAGTAAATAAATGAACTCTAGTCTAAGAAAAATTCCTCATATTTATAGATGTATATATACTAGGCTTAATGTAAAATTCGGTTTTCTCTCTATTCCTTAAAAACTTAACCTAAGTTGAAGACAAAACTCTAAATAAAACTTATAAAAAGAATGACAAGTTTAGGGTAACCCGAAACCGCTAGATCAAGGAAATTCTTGAAAAATATGGATCATAAATTTTTTTCACTAACATTTTTCTTCTTTTATGGATTTTGTGGGTGCAATCCGCTGAAAACCCTCAGGAGACAACACTCCTCCTCTAGGGTAACCTAGAGGTTTAACAGCTTGTTGCACGAGCTTAGTGCAATCGTGACACCTACGAAAGTGGTTCAATAATTTAGCTAGGATTTTTTCTCTTTTTTCTATTTGCTCGGGGACGAGCAAAAGCTAGGTATGGGGTGTGATTGGAGTTCATTTTTGTATCATTTTCCACTTCCATATCATACTTTATATAAAGAAAAATAAGATTTTTATTGCTTTTTTCTCTTTTTTTTCAGGTCCACCATTAATGGAGATGAAGGCCCATAAATAAGGAATTTTTAAGGAATTAAGGGATTAATTAAAGAGCCTAAAAGAAGAAGCCCAAAGGAGAAGCCTAGGTCTGGATTCATCCACGAATATTCCCTACTTTCTAGAAGGTCCAGCAAGGCATACGGACGCTAACAGAACCGCAACAGAATTCGTTGGCGCAACAGTCAAGATTCTGTTGCGGAAACGCGGCTCTGGCCGCTGAAACACGGCAAGCATCTGGCCGTTAAGCCAGCGTTTAATCCTACGGCTGAGATTTGAGGGCCTCATCCCCTGGAGCCTATAAATAGACCCCTAGGGCCTCTGTAAAAAGGGAGGAGAGAAGAGCTTTGTATTTTTGAGAGAATTGTAGGGATTTTCTCTAACTTCCTTTAGTTGCTCTTGTAATCTTCTTTCTCCTTCTAGAATTCAGCAAAGAAAGAGAGAGACTGAGAGATCTTGTAATTGGAGAGGTGACAACTCAAATGCAAGAATTGATCCTTCTTTCTTCTCATCTTTACTCATTCTAGTGCTTTACTTTCTTCAAGCTTTTATTACTATTGCATCTTCTTCTACCATGAATTGTTGTGTGCTTTTTACTTCAATGTCTAGCTAACTTTCTAACATGACTAGCTAAGCTCTAACTTTACTAACTACTAACTCTTGGGTGATTGCTAATTCATGTGATTCATTGGATACTTTATTGTAGTCTTGTAATTTCAAGTCTCTATTATCCCAATAAAGATGAGTTACTTTAATTCTTGGCAAATGCTTGTTTTCATTCCATATGATTCATGTGAGCATCATTTAGAGCCTTGTCTTTAGAACAAGTGCCTTGATGGAACATGGAGATGGAGCACCTAACTATGCTATTGATTAGTAGTACAACTTTCTTACTTCAATGCTAGCTCGAGTATGGCTTTGATGGACTAATGAATCTTGTATCTTCTTCCTTAGCATATCCTTGAGTGACTATCCTTATTCCACCACTGAAAATTGTTGGCCCAAAGGCTTTCCACCCTAGTTTTGATGATGATTAACTCATGTAGTTATGTTTACTAATATTCTTGTGATTTTAAGTTTCAGATCATTAACCAAGATATTAGTTGGTGATTAGCTTCAACAAAGGTGTTTAGAGCTTTTCATGGTGATTCCAGGGCCAAAGCTTCAAGATCATACCTTGCCTAGCTCATGGATCACGGTGTTTGTGGATCGAGTCGCCTTGAAGATGAAATCGTCAAGAAGACTTGGTATCCATAGTTTAGTTAGTGTATTTAGATCCAATTTGTAAAGCTTAGTATAGTTGATATGCTCAAGTGCACAAACACACACGTTTTCATGTTTTGGATTTGGTTTCATGAATAATAGATCAAAACAAGTTTAATTTGTTTATATGTATAGTAGATGGTTTCTATTTATAAATGCATGCTTAAACTTCTTAACAAACCTATTTTGACTATCTATTCATGTTTTGGAAAAATCAAGTTTGATAAAAATACAAGTTTTGTTTTTGATAAAATTTGCAAGACTCAAAAAAATTGATATGATTGATATATGTCTTGAAATTTTTATCACAAGTTTGTGTTTCCATATAAAATGATAAAACTATTTTTGGTGATTTTTAGAAGACTTAAAAGATTTATTAAAATATTTTAAAACTGTTTTTCTGACCCAGTTTTCTGTTCCAGGCTTCAATCAGTCGACTAAGTCAGTTTGACTAGTCGACTTGGGCTAAAGTCGATCGACCGGGCCGGTCGACCGGGTCTGAGAGCAGTGCTCTCTATTTGTTTGGGTCGACCGGCCGGTCGACCGTGGTTGCCCAACGGTCACAATTCTGACCGTTGGCGGCCGACCGGGCCGGTCGACCGTTAGCCTGTCATGCTGCCACGTCAGCCTAACGGCTAGTTTTCTGATGGGCCTATATAAACCCCAATTCTTTGGGATTTTGGCCAAGGTTTTTACAAGAGAAAAATTTCCAGTTTTCCTGAGTTTAAAACAAGTTTTAAAAAGAGTTTTTGGCTTTAAACTTCTCATCTTTTATTGTTTTGGTTTTTTGGAAAATCAAAGAAAACTAGGGTTTTGGGAGATTGTATTGATTTTCATTTTCTATCATTTACAAGAGATTTTCCAAGTAGTTTTTTCTTTATTGCTTGTTTCCAAAAACACCTAGTTTTTTCACACTTGAGCTATCATACTATCCTAATCTATTAGGATCCTTGTTTTGTGGAAAAGAGAGAAAGAGATTGTTTGAGGTTGTTGAGCCTCTAAGTTGTAAACCCTCCTTCATTTGTGTATCCCTCTTTGGTAGAGGTTGATCGGAGTGGTATTGGTTTGGATCCCTCTTCGGTAGAGGTGATTGTGTTTGTATTGGCTACGGGCCTTATCCTCTTCAGTAGAGGTGGATTGTGGTTGTATTGCCTCGGTGGCATTGAGAGAGGAGTTCGGTACTCCTATAGTGGATTGGAAATCCTACACGGTGGTGTAGGCGGGGATGTAGAGCTAGGGGCTCGAACCTCGAAACATATCTTGGCCTTTGCGTTTGATCCATTGTCTCTCAACCCTCTCTCTCATTTATTTGTGCAAATCATCATACTTCATTCATATCATATTTGCTTGTGTTGAGCATAATTCATATTGCCATATCATATCTATTTGCTTGTGTTGCCTTGCATCCTTCATATTGCTATTCATCCTTTATTTGCTTGGCTTGCTTGTGTGTGTGCCTAACTTATACTTAATCAACAAGAGCTTCACATAGCACCTCAACCCATTCAAGGGGAATCAAGAGGAGCTAGTCCAGAGCCCTTCACAGGGATTCGGCTACACTTGTTGATTGTATTAAGTGTGTTGCAAATTTGTATTAGCTTCCGCATTTAGCGCACTTAGTTCACTAGATTAGCACTTACACCTATTCACCCCCCCTCTAGTATTTTTCAATTGGTATCAGAGCTAGTGCTCCTGATATTAGGCTTAACATCCTAGGAGTGAGATCCATTTGGTTGCTAGTCTATTGTTTGCATTTGCTTGTTTGCACACTCATATAGTTTGCCATGGACTTCATGACCCCCTACCTAGCTTTGATCCTTCTAACATTGTTGTTTGGAAGTATAGGATGTCCATGTACCTAAAGACCCTAGGTTTGCATGTCTTTCTTGCGGCCACCAAGAAATGCTATCTTGGAGATCGAAATCACATAGGGGCCAATGCACAAGCCCTAGAGGCCATTAGAAGCACGCTTTCAAAAGATTATCTTATGCTTGTTTCTAATCTTGATTCCGCTTTTGTAGTGTGGAACAAGTTGACGACAACCACCACCTCCAAGCTTCAAGTGCAAATCCAACAAGAAGAGGAATCTAGTGGAGAATCCGAGCCACAATAATGTTATACGGTCCAAGGGAATGACTCCCTTGAGGTACACTCGGAAACTCACTAGATAGTGATGATTGTGCTAGTTCTTCAAATGATTTTGTGTTGATCCCCATGCCTTGAATGAAGAACTATCTATAGTTTGTGAAAAATTAATAGAAAAAATATAATGTTTTGAAAAAGAAAAGTCTAGGCATTAACAATGATATAAAAATTTGATTGCTAGACTTGATATTGTTTTGCAAGAGAAAGGAGATTGCTAATGAGAGGGATTCATTAAAATCTCAACTTGATCTTGCCCTAAAAGAAAATAAAGTTTTAAAATCTAAAAATGATTGTGAAACTCTTGTGAAAAATAATGATGTTTTGTCTTCAAAATTGATTTTGTGTTAAAAGAGAATGTTGCTTTGAAAAATAAAATTATTTCTATTTCAAATGATTTAAATGTTTGTTTAAAGAAATGATGTTTTGTAAAATAAGATGGATGCACATGTTTGTCATGCTAGTGTAGCTTCTTCATCTAGTCTACCTAATGCATGTACCTCTTCTTCTAAGATTAATGATGATATTTGTATGTTAAAGAAGAGAGTAGATTGTTTGGGCTCCACTATGAGCCAATGTGCCATGAACCATACACGCTTGGAATCCTTAGTTAGAAAGAAACAAGTTCCATCCTTTATGCATGCACACCCTCCACGGATACACATGCTCCTCACGGACACCATCACACCCATGTATGCTCATGTGTACACTTGTACACATTGTGGACGTAAGGGCCACCTTGCTAAATTTTGCTTTGATAGATTACATACTTCAATTTAGCAAAGAACTTTGTTTGGATTAGAGATGGTACTAACCCTCATGGACCCAAGAAGATATGGATACCAAAGACCACCCCTCCTTTGTTTAATGTAGGTGTGGGCTCTCACATGATGTGAGAGTAGTAGCACCTTGGAGTGGATGCGTTCCGTACTTAAGGAGATTTTTTAAATCTAACATTGCTTGCATGCATATAGAACAAGATTCATTTAAATCTAACATTGCATGTTTAGAAAAGAAATAACAATTTGAAAAGGATTTTGATGCCATGCTTAATGAAAAGTTTCTTTAGAAAATAAAATGGCATGCTAGAAAAGGAGAATAAAGATTTGAAAATTGAGAATGTTTCCTTGATTGCAAAATTGAATGATTTATGTGAAGGAAATATGTTTTTGAAAAATAAATTGATTTGGTGGAAAAACAGAAGGAAGTTGTGTTTTCAAGAAAACATTACTTTGAAAAGAAAAGTTGTTGAAAAGGAAAAGAATTTGTTTCTAAAAACAAGAAGAAAAATGATTCTATATCTCACCATGCTTTACATGCCACAACTAATGAGATTAAGAATTTGAAAATAAAATGGATGGTTTGAGTTCAACTTTGAACTCTTGTGCTTTTATCATTCTAGGTTGGAGTCAATTTTTCAAGAAACAAACTCCACACATTCATGCACATCATAACCATACATTTGCTTATGTTGCACAACATGATCACACTCCTACACATAAGCATACTAGGTGTACGTATGTACACATTGTGGCTGCAAAGCCATTTAGCAAATATTGTTATGATGATTAGATCATTATATTTTTGTTAAAAATAAAATATTTTGGGTTCCTCAACACAAAGCTAACCCCCGTGGACCCAACAAGAAAATATGGGTACCAAAACCCCACCATTTGCTTTTGATGTAGGTGAGGGCTCTCACAAGACGTGAGAGGATGGTGCCTTGGTAGTGGATGCAATGGACTTGATGACAAACATTTGGATGCATCGCTATCAAGGAGCTTTGGTGGAAAGACCACCATATTTGGAGCTTTGGAGTTGGTAACAATTTCTAAACTCCTACTTTTTATATTCATGCTTGTTCATTCATAATATCATAGCATGTTCATATTTTTGTGTGCTACATGTGGTATTTACATGTTTAAATGAAGATTTTATCAAAACGTGCATGTATACATATACAAATAGTGAATTACAATTGATTCATATATGATTGAACTTCATGCTCACTCGTACCCACTATTTGCATATGCATAGTCTAGTTTTGATGATTCTTTCATTTATGCTTGTTATGCCTATTTTATGCTTTACTTTATGTATACGTATTTTAATTCAAATCTAATAAATATACATGTATACCCTTGAGTCTCTTGCCTTCATGCAAACATATTTAATCGACTCTTTTAGATTTGGGATATGTATGTGTATTGTTAGGATTGGATAAATCATACATATACCTAGAAGTTTGTTGATTTATGATTTTGAATTGAATTGTTAAATTGTGTCTTATGAGCTTCTTTGTCTATTTTCATAAAAATGCTATTTACATGATCATTTAACACTCCACTTTTGTTAAAATTTATTTGAGATTTATAGATCATGGTGATTAAATTTTGTGTATCTA